>JAFFZH010012076.1:0-112029 GCA_018420115.1 Euura saliciscinereae
TAAGCCCCTCCCTCGTTCAGAGTCGGAGAAAACTCACCCTGTATATTGGATCGAAGGTATAAATAAGGTGTTGTTCGTGTAACAAGTTTAAGATGGCTATCTTCAGTAACAATTAAAGATCATAGAATGTATTGTTGTCTTTTATGTTGGATATATTTATAGAACTGCTCAAAAGTGAGGAAAAAATTATGCACGAAGAGGGATGTCTTCGTTGAATGTGCGTATCCTGAACCCTCGTACTCGAACTGTACACGATAATATCCGAAAACAAAATTTTCCTTTTCCTTTATCTTCTAGACGACATCTGAGTGCGTGCATACCACCGTTATGCATCACAAAGTAACTGCGGACCTGTACAGATTTGTAGATGATTAAATAGTACATATGTGGGTATATATATGAATCACAGTATGTACGTTGCACTACTGATTGCGATTTAGTAACGGTTCCGCGTGTGCAGAGCGAAATTATGAAATTCTATTTCTGTACGACGAAATTCCTGGACATTGCAGGCTAAATTAGAATGAATCAGTGTCCCTGTTTACCGTAAATTGCTGACTGACTGAGCAATGTGCAGATTACGGGGGCAAACCAAACCGGAAGGTTGGGAAGAAATAACGTAGGAATTCATTCGAATCACCCACAACCGCACAATTCTATGAATATTATTCAATTGTTCGATTGTTTTGAAAGATTCGCGGTAGAACAGATTTTTCAGACTAGTCGATGTATACGTGAAGAAAATCTGATTATACAACAGCAGCTGGTATAAAGTACAGCGATACACCGTAGTTGGAAACTGTGGGAACTGTTTTCAAATTTTCCGCGATCCTCGATTGAACGCCTCGGTAACAAAAGTTGGTTTGGTACTCGTTGAAATGAAGAAGGAAAAAGTAACGGAGCGCGAAACACGAACGGAAAATGGTGAATATAGTTTATTGTTAGTAAAACGCAGAGCCGACTGGAGGAGGGGAAAATGTGATTGAACGGTGATATTATTATCAGCGAATGAGTGGAACGTGTTGAATTACATACCGGCGGGACCCGAGTTACCACGCAAACTGCAGGTGATTTGTGTAAATTGATTGAGCAACGCGTCGACGACGTCAAGCTGTTTTTTTTTCCTGTTCGTTTTGAAATAGGGATATAAAAAGGAAGTTGAAGAAAACAACAATCACGTTGTTCATTCATCTTTTCCGTTTTGTCGTATCTGCAAATTATTATTGTCAGGGCTAAAAAAAGAGTATACTGTTAGAATAACGACCGGAGTATGCTGTTTAATCTCGCGCATAAATTGTTTCATACCTATAAGTATATTTACTCCCGTAATTTTTACATCGAACCTATTCACCTATCTCGACCGTAACTGCAATGTTTCCCAGATACATATGTATAACTTTATTCAATTAGAATCCTGTGCCGTCACAATTATGCAATCGCAAAGGTATGTGGTAGTGTAATATCGCCGTATATAATTTGTTGTAAGTTTGTCAAATCGCTTGCGGTTCGGCTAATTGTAAGCGGCAGCATAGATCAATTTATACATTGCCTCGGTCGAGTACGAGAGAGCGAAGGAGGAGCTAAAAAGTTGCGAATTGAAAATGAACCCAAACAGATAATTGAATTGCGCGAACAATATCCAGCACTGCCGTAGTATAGTAGACACTCTGGTTTTCACCTTGAACAACGATGATACTCGAACAACAATAGCAGCAACAATGAGCTGAATGGTCCGGTGTTACCGGCGGTATCCGTGTTTCGCGTGTTACGAGTGACAGCAAGAGAAAAAAGAATCTCTGAGAATGGCATTACCCACCTCACACCTGCTCTACATGTATTCAACGAAGCGGGGATAACGCACCACAGGTATAGATAGCTCTGACAACGAAGCCATAAGACAAAAAAATTGAAGCTGATACACTATGCACGTAGTCGTCAATGGATGAGGAAACGAGGTTCGCCACGTTCACCCGTGTCCCTCCATCTCTTTCGTCATCCGTTATTACGCACATGTATGTCTTTTCAGTTCTGTTTCGGCATCGTTTCAATGTGTCCTCCTCACGCCGGCTCTTTCATTTTTCACGTTTACTTCTCGCGTCATCGATCCACTCGACGACAATGGGAGAAGGGAAAGACAAAAAAAATCTTGGACCACACAAAACACCGACTAGCTACGTTTCTTATCTCGTCGCGTAACTCTGTCGTCAAAAGTTGGAGCAATTAGCAAGTTTAATCACCCAAGTGCGTACGTACGTACATACGTACGTCCGCACGCGTGATTATCCCCTCCCTGACTCGCCCTACATCGTCGCCGCTCGCTTGTAAACCATACCGTTCCCCTTTTGTTTATAAACATTTTTGTTACTCCTCCCTCGTCGCTAGGCTCAATTGACAACCGAGGGTTCGTCGTTCGTCGTTTGTCGTTTGTCGAACATCTTTCGCCGAGAGGGGGGGACACTCCGGGAGAGGGAAACGAGAACCGAAGAAAGTCGATATCTGTCCGTCATCCCTGAAACTCGGCGATTCGCGTATACGACGACTTTCATCGCCGTTGATTCAAGGTGGTACGCGATAAGGCTAAAGAGTGGATAAAAGTTGTACCTAGGATCGGGCAGAATAATTTTCTTGCTCGCTCTCGCAGCAGGGGTGCATTTGCTCTTCTCCATGGCCATCAGGTAGCTGACGTCGGCCAGCACCGCCTCGAGGTCCGCCATTTTGGTTCAGTTGGTTGTCCGTCGGTCGGCTCGGTTTTTCTATGTCGGATGTCCCCCAGCAGCCAGCCGAACCGCCGAGTCGAGCCGCTAACCCACCAGACACCCACACAGAGGCCGAGAGGCGTGAGGGTCTCCCTGTGTCGCAGCACCACCCGACGACGCAACCTGAACCACGCGCGACGACGACGGCAACAACACGACCACGACCACTACCACTGCCACCGCTCACGGTTCACACGGATAGCCAAACAATTCTACACCCCCTCGTCCTCGTTTGTTTATCGCCGATTTATTCTCCCCGCGAATAGCGATAAAATAAAGAAGAAATTAGAAAAACCTTTCCTTCTTCCTCTCCGCCTTTTTATCTTCTCACAAACTCACAAACTCACTAACTCGCTCACTCGGCACTCACTCGCCGATGGCTCCATTATTTTCATTCGATACGCGATCCAACATCTTCGCTCTGCCGTCGCTTTTGTTATTAATAGTCGATTAGTAGTTCAATACCGACATCCCGACGGACGGTAGGACGATGGTCATACGTTGCGTGTGCAGCCGGACGGACGGATTGGCTGACGAACGTTTTCAGTTCACTCTCGGTTCCGCATCTTTTCCACTTTTATCCAATTTCGACGATTTTGGTATCGGTCTCGGTCTCGTATTCCCGGAACCGCGACACCCCTGCGTGCACCCGGGCAGCCGCGAACGTCGAACGTCGAACGGCTAGGCGCCGACCAACTGCAACACCAGAGTCTCTGTTCCGTAACTCATTTTTTTTTCTCGTAGAGTACGTATCCTCCACCTCCACCTCGATCACGTCACATAATATATTATAAAACGGGCCGAATCAATCCTGGTACGAGGTTTCTCATAGCGATGACACACCACCACGGCGACGACACTACGACAGTGAGCACGTAGACGATCGCAAAGACGAAGGCGGCGCGACACGACGCGGTCAAAAACTCGATACAATACCTGTGTATTGTCTCTATTTTCAAAAAAAAAATCCCCGTCGTTCTATTTAATCCACTGACAGCCAGCGGCCAGTTCCAGCCACCAACTTACTTCGACTCTCTGCCCTCGCTCTCGCTCTCCGCTCAAAGGTATCCTGAGCCCTGATTGGCCGATTGGATTACGCCCGAAACCGCCTCCCTCTCGCGGCCAACGTGCTCACCTTCTCGTCCGCACGAGCTCTGACCTCCGGACCGATACCTCGTGCCCCGCCGATAACTCAGGGAATTCCGGGGGACGCACGAACGACGGAATAATGACAATTACAAGTTGGGCATAATTCACAAAATCAGGAATGTCGGAAACATTTATTTATTCTTTTTTTCCGTTGATTAAACAACTTTGACATCCCACTTTGTGTCTGAATACGATAATCAGACCGTTTTCAACGGATCGGTATCTACCAGGGACACGCTGACTTTGACGGACTCTCCTAAATTTTTGGCTAATCTCAAAGCGAAGACCTTCAAGAAGCCCCTTTCCGAATCCGAGTGATTGGTCAGTATCACGTTAGCCCCTATGTGTACCGCGTCCAGGATATCGTGGTGCAGCATTTCCCCGGTTATGTAAAGGTCTGCCTTGACTCCCTTCAATATCGAGGCCCCGGATCCGGCGCACACCGCTATGGAGTTTATCTTATTGTCTGTAGAACCGGAAAATGAAAACCAATAAACAACTTGTAGAACTCGCATGAGGATTACGAGTAGAATTTGACGGTAATTATTTCACCATCTCGTTTGGCGCAAGCGAGTCGCACGTGAGGCAGGTTTGTCCGCCTCTTCACAAGGTCGACAGCTTCGGAAACTGATACAGGGGTCTTCAATGTGCAGACACGGCCGTAACCATTTTCGGGATTGACACCAGGCTCGATTGGCTTGCTCGTCTTCAGATCTGTGGAATCAATGATTTATATTGCAAAACGATACTTAGTTCCTCTCATTCCAAAATATGTAGAATCTCACCGAAAGCTTCAGCCAGCCAATCGTTCAGTCCTCCCTTGATAGAGTCGAAGCTTGTATGTGGAGAGTAGAGGGCGATTTTATTCTCCAGACAAGTAGCTGCGACACGTTCCTATTCCATTGAAAAATGAACTGTATTGGGTGTTTTCTTTTTTTACTTCCTAATTTCAATCTTTAATTAAGCATGTTTCGCCTCTTGTTGTTCTCTACCCACCTTCCATGTCCTGGTCGAGATAGATTTGAGAGCAGCAAATATGGGTGGATGGTAAGAGATGATGAGATCAGCATTTAGGTCGACCGCCTCTTGCATAACGTCTTCGGTGAGATCGTTGGTGATCAGGGTGTGTGTGATTGGTTTCGGCTTGGTTGGTTCGATGAGCAATCCCACATTGTCCCAAGAGGCTGCGAGCTCTTCGGGGGCAAAAGATCGAACAACGTCCAAAACCTGCTGCAGCGGGAGCCCATTTGTCGACGAATCGGAACTCGCCATTACAGATGATACGCGATTGTACAGGGAAAGTTTTTGCTGGTAACAAGTTCGCAGTAAAACTCGTGGCACTATTGTGGATAAATTACCGATCATCTATGGAGCTCTGTTTAGCACCTGTAACAAAAACATAAATCGATAATTAGACAAATACGATACTTACTTACTTGATACTGAGGAAACGTGGGGTTCGTAATTTGTGAAAGAAATATAAGAACAACCTTTGGAAATACCGTAATTCTCGTTTTCATTTATATCCTCAATTCCCCAAATAACAACTCGTTAGTATTTACAATTCATTATTTCATACTCCTAAGGGTAAATAAACGGCGAATTTTAGTTGCAACAGAACCTAAATTGCGCATATAAGTACGAAATGGTGAATACGTTGATTCTGCGGCTAAATTCACTGTTCAGTCAAATTAGTCGAGCCAAGACCTGATCTCATAGTTCTTTGAACCGGAAAAAACAACGCGTCAAACATCACTCGCTGTAGAACCAGATTTTCACAAGCCCGTCGTCACTGGCAGACGCGAGCTGTCCTGGGACTACAGGATTCCATTGCACGGAATTAACGTCTTGAGTGTGGGCGTCGTCCATAGCACAGACC
The DNA here is from genome assembly GCA_018420115.1 of Euura saliciscinereae. Taxonomy (NCBI): domain Eukaryota; kingdom Metazoa; phylum Arthropoda; class Insecta; order Hymenoptera; family Tenthredinidae; genus Euura; species Euura saliciscinereae. Next base: position 5,785 of record JAFFZH010012076.1, read on the forward strand.
ATACTGAACGAGGGTTGATTAGGATCCGAGTCACTGTCCTCTCTGAATATTCTGATTATATCATCTCCGCAAGCTGTGGCGATGAGTCCAGTAGTCTTGCACCAGTCGATATCGTATATAGGCCGACTGTGATATCCGGACAATGTGCAGCAGCACTTCCAAACGGATTCGTTGTTCTCGGTGGGAATACCGGCGTCGTTCCCTGACTTGTATTCCTGCCATATTTTCACCGTCTTGTCGTCGCTACAGGTCGCCAGACGACTTCCAGTCTTGTCAAAGGACAAACTCCAGACAGTCGAAGTGTGGGAAGACAGCGTCGCGACGCAGACCCAATCGCTGTAAGCATCTTCCTTGAACAGTTTCACCGTGTCGTCGTAGCTAGCCGAAGCCAGAACATCCTCGTGGGGGTGCCACTTGACCTGCGAGTATCGGCGATTAGTTGTTTGGAAAATAATATCAATAATTCAGCAAAGTAACGCGGCAATTACCTTCTTCACGTCTTGAGTATGGCTAGAAATCACAGAAGCACATTCGTACTCGTCGTCGGCAGCTTCCCAAATCCATACAGACTTGTCTCTGCTGCATGTGGCGAGGAGCTGACCGCCGCGAGACCAGCTGATGCTTTTCACCTCGTGCTCGTGTCCTTCCAAAGTCACATTGCACTCAAATTGTCCAGACTTTCTGTCCCAGATGGCGGTTGTCGCGTCAAAGCTAGCAGACGCGATATAATTTCCACAAGGAGACCAAGAGACTTCTCTAACCGTTCTCTGGTGGCCCTCGGCCAGTATAGTCTTGGTCACCCACTTGGATCCCTCATTTGCCCATATTCTTATAGTCTTGTCCTCCCCGCAGGAAGCTACGCTATTGCCTTTTGGGTGCCAACATACGTTCCACACTCTGCCTTTATGGCCGGACAAACTTTGCTTTAGATCCAACGAACCCATCGTTACCTGAAACAAGACATTCGACTCGTTGAGTATTTTGGTTGATGAGAAATAATTCAAATCTTTACAACATCCGGAAATTCTTTTGCAATCCCTGTCTTGAGTCTGGGTAATGATGGTTCGTCGTTTGTCAAACGGGAAGGGCAAAAAATTACCGTGTCGCGTATTCATCGGACTTTGTGAGTCTTTATTGTTGCTCGATATTTCTCAACTTTGGATGCATCCAATAGTTAGCCAAGCAATGGAGCTAAGATTATAATGTACAAGGAAATTCTATCAACGGATTATTGCGGAGTGAAACAACACACAACGCGTTAGCAAACGGTATTTTGTGTGAATAATTGTTACGGATGAGAAAACAAAACACAGAGTGTAATATGCAAGTATTCATTCTTTAACAGACATCGTCACACTTTGAGGTTATGTACTTTTAGAAATGAGATGCATTGACGATTGTCTATTTCTGTGACGACTTACGACGATCATTTTTCGAATCGAAGCCTACTGCGAAATACAAACTTTGATTGTAATAATCGTTGATATTCGACTATTATTAAATTTACCCTTTTTCAATGCACTTTGGTACTCTCCGGAATCCCTGCAAGAGTAGACTCGAGTACTCGACTTGTAAGCAAGGTAGGACAATTTTGATGAGCGAATCAGAAGCGCGGAATATTATGCGGACCAATCTGGTTGCTGCAACAGCTGAAACGCACGTGTTGTATCCACGCCTCTTGTTCTGGTTTTCTGTCGGCAAGTCGGTATGTGGTCGGTATATATCTGACCACGTGACGTTGAGTTCCTTGCGCTGCGCGTCCATTTCGAGTTGCGCGGGAGGATTCAAACTACGAATAGGTGAGGTCAGCCCCACATACATATTATCTCAAACGTAAAACGTTGATTATCCGCGTATCATTGCAAATGTCTTTTGTTTTACTACAGTTTTATATTGACCCGTGAAAAAGGAAAGAAACAAATGATAAGGATATCATTGATATTGAATTATTGATTTTTCATGAAAGAAGAGAAATAAAAGAAACCACGAGGTATATTGTGAGTGTAAGTGTAAGGACTGTAAATTGAATAATGAATATTAATTCAATAAATAAATTGAATATTATTGTAACTCGATTATACCTGATTCATCTGGCTCCCTTCACAATATACCTACCTCACTGCATTTCTATTGAGTATAATAACGGGTAACAGTACAGTTTTGTTCCATGTTAACAAATCTCTTTCAATCGTCATGAATTCGATTCAAAAGAGAGCAAAAAAGTGTTCAGTACCCTTCGAATTATAATAATTAGTCAGTCTATGCATACATATCGCCAGTTAGATGTTATTGGAAGGGGTTCATTTGGGACATTGACAAGTTGGTAGCTGCTAGAGTAAAGGGGTAGGGAAAAAATTCAAACTATTGGATTCACCCTACGATCCCGCAATGTGTGCGCGACAGATGCCCACACGGCACACGAGCAGGGAGTAGGCGATAACGACGACACACATACGGAGAGCCACGAAGAGGCACGCCCGCGCCCGGCGCCGCACGCGTGGTTAGACTCGCGAGTCGGCGAGTGAATTCGAATTGGGTCTGGGTGCGCACGTATGCGCACAGTCCCTATACTACCTTTCACCAACACCGCCACAATCCAGAACCTACATCGCGCGCAACTACTCGCACAACGAGCTGGTGGGCGGTGCCGGAGCAGCCGGCCGGCATTCGGAGCTCGGCACGCCGTACGAATTTTAGTAGCTTTCAGTAGTCCGGTACCTCACTGGCTTCCTCGACTACACGGTTATTCCCGTTGTTTCCAGTTTGCAAGTACGTAAAATTGAGTAGTGGCCCGGGTTGGTACACGGCCTCTGGGCCGATAACTGATCGTTTAGAAGGAAAAAAAAACTATTTACCTGGATCGACGACACGATGGTGTGGCGAGGTTTTACACGCGTTAATTTGTAACCCGTGAATGGTGACGGGATATTGGGATACTGTATAGAAAGGAGGGAAAGAAGTGAAAGCCAGTTGAACGAATGAGAATTATTGAGTGGGTGATTTGAAATGGGGAAACGGAAGAGTGGGCAAGTGAATCTTTAGTGAATGCGTGTTCGGATAGCCATTTAGCATCGGCTGTCATGGGCCATGGGTTTGATTCCTCGACAATAATTTCATGAATTAGAGTCAATTAGGAGAGGCCTTGACGTCGTGTGCTCCGTACATGCCCAGATAACAATCGTGCTGCTCACGTAGCCCTCATGGCGTGAGAGTCACTCTGTGATGGCTAAAACGCATAGTATCTGCCAGCACACGCCTGCAAGAAGCTGCGTGCGTGCGAAATGAGTCTCATTTTCCCATCACAAGTGTTATCACGCTATGAGGGAAAAATGCGACTCACGGTGTGCAAATACTAACTATTTACGTTAGTCTGAAATTACAGGGTTGCGAAAATAGTAATTCAAAATTATTGCACTATTCATTACTCAAATAGTGGTCAATGGATTGTGAAACTATTGATAATTAATTAGGTAATGCACTCTCTCAATTTGAATCAGTGACACTCACTGCGAGCCAGTGAATACACACTGTTTTCCAGTTACAAGTATACCACTGATTTTTCCAGTTGTATACTTATAACTGGAAATCAGTGTATATTGACTGATTGTCACTGATTCAAATTTAGAGAGCATAATGGATTTGAATTGCATTGCTCATCACCGAAGTAATGGATAATAGATTTGAATTACATTATTCATTGCCAAAGTAATGGATGATGGATTTGAATTGCATTATCATTGCCAAAGTAATGCGTAATGGATTCATTATAATTGCATTAGTCATTATCAAAATAATGGGCAACGGATTCAGATCGCATTATTCATTACTGAAAGATTGAGTTAGGAGCTTGGATTACAGTAATGAATCGCAATCATATTTTTTTAATCATTTGACGTAACAATTAAAATAATTTATTAGACATTATCACTCAGTAAAAACTCAACAAAAAATGAGTACCCACAATCAGTACCCATTCCATGTCGTATGGAATGAATGAAGAAAAATGCTTTGCTGCAGCTATAATTACTAAAGTGATGCGTAATGGGGAAAAATCACATCAATTATCGAAAATGTAATTGAAGATAGCGCAGCCAATGCCCGTTATTTATTACCAAAATAATGCGCAATGGGGAAAAAATGCATTACTCATTGAAAATGTAATGGATAATGCAGCAAATTTCCATTAATGATTAGCATAGTAATGCGTAATGGAAAAAAGATTCCATAGTAAAATAATGCATTTTTCACAACTCTGATATACATCAATTGCTCTGATAAGTATGGTCGGTTATTGGAGGTGTCATCGAGTGAAAATACCTATATCAGTGAATAATTCGGCATTGTTACAACATAATGACGATAAAGTACCAACGAAGTTCATAAGACATGGTTGGAGCACGTGAGACAGTGGAATTCAGTCCTTAGTTATGGTTAGCTCGAGTTATACTCTAAGTTCTGACAGCTACTATGTTTTTTATTATTTGGTTTAATGCATGTCATGTTATTTATGTGCCAGCACTTAGTTACATACAAATTGTTTTACCCATTACCCAATTCAATAGTTACACATTAGTCCATGATATTTATTGTTAGCACGTGTCTATATACAAATTCGTTTTATTATTTATTCTGTTGGTTAGTTTTAGGGTATTTATTAGTTAGGTTAAGTTGAACAAAAAGAAAAAAGCATGATCAGTTTTTCACTAGGCTAGTTTTTCTGATCTATCTTACAAAAGCTATCGTTCGCTCCCTCGTGGAGATAATTTTCTATACCCCATTCTTCGTAGCGTATGAAAATACCGAGTATCACTTCCCCGAACCACGACTGTACCGTGTAGTGCCCGACTTTACTTGGAGCCAAAACGTGTTTTTTACAATTAGTTAAAGTTAAGAAATCTGAAGTTCGCTTGTTTATTTTCTAAGTCTATATTACATCTTTGGCCTGAATAAACTTCTAGAAAAAAAAAACAGTGGAATTCAGTCAACAACGAATTTAAGCAACATTGGCCGCGACTAATAGTTGGATGGGTGAGCGTGGAGCAAGCTTGGGTTCGAGCCCGTCTCGGTACATTTTTTTCAATAATAGTTTGTTCCCGGTGCACGACATGCGAGCAATATGCACCTCTATTGATGACACAATGCCGGTTCAGGTGAAAGCACACGGTGCGGGTAAATTTGCACACGTGCGGTATACACCATCACTGTGCAGGCAGTTTGTTATCTGGGATGGTGTAATTACGACCTCGGGCGACGCGATTTTCCCGAAGAATCATTTAAACTAGTTATCCTGCATAGGCATTATGATTGTGGAAGGACAGGCAAAGTTCGGAATTTCAAAGATATAATTTCTGACATCCACAAAAAATTGATAACGTTGGAACTCGGATCTTTAATTAGAATTTAGAAAACCTTGGCAACTTTTTATAGACTTGTTTATAAAACTTGGAGCGAGCCTACAAGGTTCACGATATAGGTATAATCATTCGAGTTTCAAGCATACGACACCATGTCCACGATCGAGAGTTGCCTAACGTTGCACAACAACGGCGATTCGTTTTGTCGCACATTATTTTATGGCTGATTGTAATGATGTAAGAATTAACGAAATCTCGATGAAAGATCTAATTGTTTTTAGTACTTGCCATGTGGAGGAAAAGTCAATCCTTGGCTATTCACGGTTTAGTATGGCGCGATCCCTTATCTGTCGGCAGTGAGATTACGCCGTAGATAAACTATCGCGCAGCAGGTGTCACATGAATACATATTCCGCAATTGACGTCCTGTCATAGACGCGAGGGTGCTGATCGTTACAAGTCGTTAGCGGGTTGTGGCTTTGCCCGAATGCAATGTCAATGTGATACATAATATTATCGCGTACATTTGAATATCACCCTTTTTGTTCGCTTGCCGCAGCAGACCGTAAAAAATTGTATCCCGCGGATAGCTGCACACGGTGCACATTCAGCACATTATAATAAGCCTTGACTTACCTTTTTTTTTTTACACCGTCGGGGTTGTTGGATGTTGTCAATCAAGTATTGGAATTTCTCAGGTACAAAATCAAGTGCATAAATAACGATCGAGAGAGTTTTTTTCTTGTATTCTTCGGATACACCTGGATCTACGCAATATTTTGTATAATTTATGATCCATTCTCCTATCGATATGCGAAATCTTCTGCAAGAGCAGATTCATTTAACCGGACGTACATAATATATTATGCATACCTTCATACACCTCGGGGAAATGAACCGTGGTGCGAGGTATGAAGTATCGTATGCACCACAGGGCAAGAGTTGTTTTTGACGACTGCGAGATCATTGTCAAACCGACAGAACGACCTCGCGGTCGTCAACAACTCTTTGCCCTTAGGTGCATAATATAAAATACTAAGTATTAGCAGCGGTATAACGAATTTATATCTGTACCTCTCCGAAAACACTCGGATGAATAGATAGCGCAATAATCCAATAACGAATAACGTGCTTATTTGCCGAAAATAACTGAATTAGGAATCCGCCTGCTAATTTTATACGATATTCATCTCTATCGTTGCGGTCTACTTGATCCACTTTCCACTCCACTTTCGTATCTTTCAACTATTACGTATATGGTTGCGACGTCTTCTTCGAACATCGAATGTCATCACCATATGTCATCGAAATCGCGCGTCCGATAAAAGGCGAAGGTCATTATTAATCTTTGACAGCATGTGCTACATTGGCGTCGTATACGTCTTGCGCCGAATATGTCGCTGTCTCAAACGATATCGGTATCGTTACGATTACGATTACGATATCGTTACGAGCACACTCATCATGTATCGCTGACGCAACTATACATAGTTTGATATTTAATTCAGACGGTTTTTTTAACAGTCGAATTTCCCACTCGGCAGTCCGCGGTTGATCCCTTGATCTATCACGCATGTCATGATCGGTTACGCAATTCGTATAGGTCGAAGAAAGAAACGTGAATATTTTATTCTTGCAGCAATTCGCGGTCAAACACAAAAGTTTCGAAGATGCCTCTAACGGCAACACCGAGGACGCATCACGTCCTACAGAACGATCTCGACTGGATCGAAGACGTTCCAAGTGGCGGTGCTTTGGCCAAGTACCGGGCCTCCGCGTCTTTCTGTTGGAAACGGCTTCGAATAGTTATAGAAGACCCGGAGATTCTGAAACTGAAGGTACAACGATACAAATTCCGTCTATTCCTTTGCTCTCATCTTGCCCTCGCCCTTTCCGTTTCTGAATACTAACGGGACGGTAAAACGTTGCAGATACGGATATGGAAAGGCATGGAAGCGGACCCGGAATTTCACCCTCGCCAGGACGTCACGCCGAGCGCGAATGAGCAGAAAAGACGAGTCGCCAGACAGTTGGCTCGGCTGAACCATCTGAATCTCTTGCCAGCAAACATCAATCAACTCAATTACAAGGCCAAGGTACATACTAGGTAGTATATCGATGCGCCACTCCTCCAAATGTATCCGAATTGACCCCCTGAAAATGATCAAACTCGTACTGAAATTCGTATCAACTTTGTCTTCCAGACTGGCTACTTGATGACCTTGAACGAGGCCACCGCCATACTGAGCCCTTCGCTGTCCGTTAAGATTGCCATCGGAGTTTACCTATTCGGTAACACTATTCTCAGTCTTGGCACCGATCGTCACGTAGCCATGTTCCATGCGGTGTGGAACAAACAGGTAACGACATATTCAGAATGTGTCCAAATTTCATTTCCACAAGCTTTTCTCCGCTCAATTTTTCGTCGTCAAACTTTCAGATGCTCGGGTGTTTTGCTCTGACTGAAGTCGCTCACGGTAGCAATACTAAAATGATGAGAACCACAGCCACTTACGATCCAGAATCTCAACAATTTGTACTCGATACTCCGGACTTCCAAGCTGCCAAATGCTGGATCGGAAATTTAGGTGATATTTCAATACAGCCGGTACTCGTTTCGCATGTGTACCTACCGTTGATTCCTATTTCCGGTCCGTAACGATACTGATCTCAATTTTTCAGGAAAAACTTGCCTGGTAGCCATTGTTTTTGCTCAGTTGGTTACGCTGAACGAGTGCCACGGCTTACACGCGTTTATCGTCCCAATCAGAGACCCCAAGACTTATTTACCATATCCTGGGATCATAGTCGGAGATATGGGAGAGAAGATAGGCCTCAATGGGATTGACAATGGGTGAGATTCTTGGTGTCATTAACCTTGATCGAAGAATGCATTGACGTTTTCTTGTCTCCAGATTTCTGATGTTCAACAAGTACAGAATACCGAGGGAGAATCTGTTGAACAGAACCGGAGACGTGACCCCGGAGGGCGAATACGAGAGTTCATTTTCGGACCCGCAAAAGATGCTTGGTAATTTGTTCGTCTAAATTTCGCTTTCGTAACCATTCCCACGAACTTCGTCATTCCGGGTACAAACATTGACTCTCGTTGTGTAACTGTAGGAGCGGCACTTGAGAATCTCTCGGCAGGACGAATTGGAATTTGCCAAGAAAGTACAAACACGATCGGAGCTGCTATAGTCATAGCTATTAGATACGCTGCTGTGAGAAAACAGTTTGGGCAAACGAGTACAGCTACTGGCAAAGAGGAGAATCCTTTAATCGAGTACGAGCTTCATGTAAGCCTTGGAATAAATTGTGTTTTAAAAATTTCCCATAATTACGGAGAGGAAAGGTGATTCTACGCTATAATCTACAATTGAAATTCATGATTTTTCATTCCAGAGATGGAGACTGTTTCCCTATCTCTCAGCGGCGATAGTCTTCCGAACTTTTATGTCAGAATTCACTCAAGTTTACTTGGAAAACGTTCAAAAATCTATGGAGGGTGAAAACGTACCCGATCTTGTAAGTATTTCAACTTGAAAAGTTAACATGACCCGAAAATGAACGATGGGTGATCGAGAGGTATCCCTTTCAGAGTCAAATCGTAGCAGAAATTCACTCCATCGTATCAACGATCAAGCCTCTAATTACATGGACCTGCCGAGATGCGGTACGAGAGTGTAGAGAAGCCTGCGGTGGCCATGGATACCTCAAAGGTACGAATTAGCTTCATTCAAGACTAATAATACCAGAATGACGTGTAACTCACTGAATTTCTGATTTAGCTGCCAACTTGGGGGAACTTGGTGCCAATCACGAACCTACGGTCACCTACGAGGGTGACAACAATGTATTGCCTCAGCAGACGAGTAACTGGCTACTGCGCCAATGGGCAGAGGTACAAGCTGGCTCTCCGGTATCCAGTCCTTTGGGATCTGTGGATTTCCTGGCCAGCGGACCGTTGATATTGAAGAGGAGATTCCGTGGGAGGAACGTGGAGGACGTCATGTCGAATAATTGTACGTAGAGCGTTGAAGCATTTTTTTATCTTTTCGGGTAGTTGACATGAAATTGAAGGGGTCTATTTATAACGAACTTGTCGATCCAACAGTTGTCAAAGAAACTAACGAGTGGTTGCTGTGTTGGCTGGTCGTGGAAACCCAACGTCGAGTCGATCAAGGACTCGGCTGCGGTCTGGACAATTTTTCCGCGCGAAACAAGGCCCAGGTTTACCGTGCGGCAATTCTTTCCAAAGTTTATGGCGAGGTGAATCAAATTCTCATTTTTATCCGGATATATTGTGTTACGCAAATATCCACTCAAATTACCTCTGGAAATCTTTCCATCCACTTGCAGATGATCGTGCAAAAGTATTGTCTGGCCAGGCTGAGACGCCTCGTACCTAGTAAGCCGGAGATACGGGGCTTGGCCCAAGTCCTGGACAAGCTACTCCTCCTTTACTCGCTCTCATGCCTCGAGAAGCACCTCGCGACTCTTTACCAGGGTAATTCAAAGGTTTATGTGTGCAAAACGGAATTTTGCCTCACCAAGTAGTCGTTGTTACGTATGTCAATTTTGTAACGCAGGTGGATATTGCGAGGGACCACAAATGGCAGACTTGCTCCGCGAGTCTATTCTGATTTTGTGCGAAGAGTTGAAACCTGAGGCAGTTGGAATTGCGGATGCATTGGCACCTCCGGACTTTGTTCTTAATTCGATTCTCGGACAAGCGGACGGAAAAGTACGGAAATCATTGGGAATAGTGATTAACACATAATTATTAGCCAAGTGATTGATCTGTTCCTTATATACTCATATTATTCGTTTGCTTACAGATCTACGAACGTCTGGAGGAATCTTTCAGGTGTAACCCAGGTGGTATGCAGAGGGCTGAGTGGTGGAGGGAGCTGATAACCGCCTCTGAGAATCCTCTGAAATTCCCCGCTGCCAAGCTTTAACGTAACTAGTCAACTTATATTAAACGCGACAATGATTTAGCTACAATTTCTGAACTACCTACTTATCCGTTCCACTATACAAAACTGAACTTGACGCATCGTTTCACAAAAACGGAACAGCGAAAATGTCGATTCGCCGATCTTGGACAATATTTTCACGAATGTCTATACTTATTTGTATATTCCTTTGGTATTTGACTGTCTCAAAGGAGACATCATGGACGGGAATCCCCAATTTCTAAAAACATAATGGCAAGGTTTATCAAATTCAAATCAGACAATCCCACTAACGGGTAATACTTGTATGAATAATTATAGTAAATTCACAAATTGTACATATAATAAATATTTTTATAACGTGTATAGAAAGTTTTTAACGACGTAATACTCTTAGTCGCAATCCTCAATCGGGCACAAAACAAGCGTATACTTGGAAAGACAGTGAAACTTTTTATATCATTTCTTCGAGGAATCAGGTGACTATTGTGTGTCGAATATCATTCAATGATAACAAAGACTTCGTCACTAGGACGAGTATGAGGTTGTCGATTAATGTTTCGTGTGTGCAAAAAATGAGAGCAAAACAGGTACTTCCCGTATGATTAGGCGAGCTTATCGTAATTCCGAGCATGTTATCGGTATCCGAATAATGATTAGTCGGTCAGGTATGCATCCTATGCCTACGTCATAAATAGTCATGTATAAGCATGTAATCTCAAGAGTGGAGAGATGCTCACGATTCTCTGTAAATACGGTTTCTACCGATTTTGTAAGTCGAAATGTTGTTACTTCAACGACCAGTTTGACAATTTGTTGTACCTAGACTTTTCTAACGTTTAATAAATTTATTGAATATAACGTACGTAATGAATATCAACCAAATTTACATATTCTTCTAACACGATGGAGTAACATACATGGATGCTCCGATACCTTTCCAAGATGTATCATATACATTACCTATGCATACCAAATGTTGATGTACTATTTATTAATTTTATGTACACCTGGTACCAAAAAAATATATAAAAATGACAATACGTAATTTCATTCCTGTGACTGTTGTCCCCTACCCATGTAACTTCAAGTCTAATACATTTTTCGTAAACTTCCAATTAAACCCAACCCCACAGTTTCTGAGCAACCGCGTTATAATCTTCTCCGAAATTTATACAGTATCGACAAGTAGAAGAAGCAGGAAATGGGTAATTTATTATCTCTGCGATATTGGAAAGCCACGTCACCACGGCTATGTATATCATAACCAGATGAATCATGCGACGAAACTGATAACATATTACTTTTGATTCTTCGATTATCGCTCAATCAAAGATTATTCCGTAGATCGACGTATAGGTTGACGATGATGCATTCATTTCAACGTTACAATTAATTTACAAGTAAATACCAAAAATTATCGCCTCTCAACAAAGTTGCGCAACGATAAGTGAATTACGTGAATTACCAAGGGTACGTCTGCGAATTATCCCTCGGCGGGTGCCAAAGCAGGGTGAAGTCTACCTGAGGCTGGCCTACGAAACGGAGTAGCCAGGACTCGAGCGACTTCCCCGACTTGACCTGTGGGACAGTGTATACTCGAATCATTTCCCCGTTTTCTCATTGTTAATCTTGACTGTTCCGTTGCGGCTTTGGTTCCGTTTTTCGGACTCAACGAATTTCTGAAAGTCTTACTGCAAGCATTCGAACGCTCGTTGTTCCGCGTCGTGGAGGGATAAAAGAAGGAGAGATCCTCGATTCTCGAGAATGGATGATCCAGCCGCCCCGATTCGGCCGTCGACTGCACCCGGAAGGTCCCTTGTTCGCGTAGCCGGAGCTGTGCCGGGGCCTCTGTTATCAATTCGCTAAATCGAGCCGCTACCTGACGCCACCTGACCAGATCGGCTGGCTGAGAAGAGGGTCATGATTTATTGTACGTATCGAGTTATCCGCAATCATCATCGCACGCGCGAATACCGTCATGTCGAAGAATACTGGCAACAGAGCAACCGGGAGCGGGGATCCCTGCAATTCGGAGCATTCCGAGGGTGGAGCAGCCAACGTCAAGTATCTCAGCATCCCGAGAAGATCGGTCAAAAGTTCGCTGTGACGTCCGTTCACGTCTTGACGAATCAATCCCAAAGCATCGCGAGCTACTATTCGAGGCGACACGCCAGGATTGTCAGCTATCGTTCGGAATAAGATACGCGATGATGAGAGAATAGTACGGCGATACGAAACTGCGACGTTGTTCGAAATTCATTGTCAATCGCGTGGAACAAACAAGTTATGACATGTATTGATTATCGGAATTTACGAAAGATTTGGTACGCTGCGGCAATACTTGATTTTACGAAATTCGATCGCAAGTTTTGTCAACGCAATTCAATTTGGTAACGCTCCGTCAAAAAATAGGATTCAGATAATAAATCACCGAGTATTAATTGCTGTACGTGTTGCGGCATCACGGGAAGCTTCAAACGGCTGAGAAAAAGTTGCAGGGCTGCTGCGCATTCGAGTGCGGATCCCTCGATATTTTCCAGCTGTGGCTTCTCGCCTTTGGTCAACGCCGACAGGATCTGGCGTCGCAATTGGCGTCGGCCACCCCGTCGAAAAAGACCCTCTTCACGAGCATCTATTTATGTACATGGATATGTATCTATTTACGATCATAGAAGCTGACAATTATCCACCATAACGTACGTTGTTTAAGGAAGCTGATGCTCTCCTTCACAGCCAGAAGAGACTTTTTCGATATGATCTCGTCCCCCGCGGCATGTCTGCGGCGTCAAATACCAGACACAAAATTAGCTCAACTTTTTCGTCGACTGAGAGTTTGTTATTGTATTAAATTCTACAAATCTGATGAAACAGTCGTGTGATTTGTTTGCATATGGCACGATGTATGTGAATTCATAGCCTCACCGTCAATTGATCAACATTCGCAACACACGCATGCCGTAGCGTTTCCTGCGTCACAATCGCTGTATTATTTATTTACACTTGCGAAGAAAACATTTTTTTCAAAATAATCGATATTTCTGGAACAGTCTTTGATGACAGTGCACCACGACCAGACCCTATAGAAGCCCTATATAAACGACGGCCGCAAACCAGAGCTCGATTGTCTTTTGGAAGTCCGATATAAGTGAACGTCAATCAAACCGATATGGGAAACCCGCTGTTCGTAATTCTCTGCGTCGCTTCAACCTTCGCGGCTGTCCTGGAAGCGGCTCCGCGTTACTATCCCGAACCAAGTCTCGTTCCGCACCATCATCATCGTTATCATCGTCAGACTTACCCCTATAACGCTGGGAAACATTTCCAACGCATCGACCAGCAGAATGAGGAAGAACTCTACGAATTAAGGCCTAGTTACGACTACCAGCGTTATCCTCGCAACGACGGAACTAAGGCGTATAATTTTTTGTCTGTGAACCCCAATATCGTCAGAGATAAGGGAATCGGGCCAACTGACATCGACGAGGACTTTTATCCACCACTTGGGCGTTACGTCGTTCCTTCGGTCGTCGAGGACAGTGAATACAAAATTGTCGATGACGATTTGAATTACAGTCCGAACTACAGAGACTTTGACACCTTTCCAATTTCCATGATGAGGCAAGAGTCTTCGAGAGCGAATCAGAGAAACGTTTTGACGGATAGAGAGCTGGGAAAAATATTGAGGAAGGCTCTCGAATCGGCGAATTACCGAGACGTGGAACGCGCGTCATCGATCAAGAGATTCACTTCTGCACTCAGAGAGGGAAATCATTATCCCCGTCATTTTAACGAGCCGAAGACGATCGTACTCGCGAAATTAGCGCCGATTGTCGATGAAACTCCGGAGAAAGACGCTGACGGTTTGCTAGTCGATGCTTCGGATGAATTTGAGAACTCGAGATCGGACACCGACTTGGTAGCGACTATCGCCGAATCAACCGAGAGCCCGGAAGATCAGCCAGAGACCGTGGCGGACCTATCGCTGACCGTGAGCGAGCCGGAATCGATGACACACCAGGTTGACGAAAACGAAGGGAGCAGCGACGTCGATGTCGATAAAGACGTCACTTTAGCGATAATCGAGTACGAAGGTGGCGAGAACGAGAATGAGGATGAGGATGGTAACGAGAAGGAGAATATCAGCGTGGACGATCATGTTCGACAAGATGAGGGCAACGACACGATTGTCCCTGTTGGAGAGCCGGGGCTCGCGTCTCCCGTCAAACAAGAAGATTCCAAGATAACGGAGATTGAGGAAGACTTCAGCCTCGCCGATGACATTCACGAGCCGTTATTACCCACGGAGGAGCTGTACACGAAAGATTCAATTACCGATGCGACGATTGAGCCGACAGCTAAATAAAAGCGTGTTGAAATGAATAATGAGTAATTGATTATTGTCTCATAATCGATCATTGTCTCGAATCGTTATATTTGGAAATAAATTTGTACTTCTTTGTTACATGAAGAATTTTTCTCTTCAGACCCAGAAGGTGACCGATTGAATCAAAGTGTTGACACATGTTTAACAGATATTTATTCCAATTATATACTCTTTCGTAAAACTTTTACGTACACATGCAGATCCTTTTGTACCTTTGAGTAACGAAGGATTCAGCCGTATAGTAGAATCTACATATATACAGGAATAATTATATGTTCGATCGTAAGGGCTGAAATTGATCGTCAAGTATAATTTCTCAAGTATTTAAAAGTAGAATACAGAGTATATCATCATCGAAAGGAATGCACGTCGCGAAATGTGATTCGCACGTTGAATGCAACGGAACGAAAAATGTGTCGTGTCAGCGAATGCCGTTTCCGCACGCGTTCAAGATACCAGATTAATTGAGGATCTGAAATCTTGAGTGACGTCAGACTCACTCGCTTACTTTCAGTTAAAACAAACACGATATCACGTACCGTGGGAATAGAGAAGCTGCCGATCGTCATAATACAAATTTAAAATAACCCTGATTCGATGCGTTCCGTACCCAGGATTGTATAATTAACCACAGGGCGGACTATGAATCAATTATTCGCAGGTAGTGGTAATTATAAGGGGTAGCTGAGAAATTGTTGTAATATTTCGTACATGCGATCCGATTTCGAGTTCGTCATACGAAACGATGTGAAATACAACAAATTAGTCAACCTGGCGATTATTTACGAAACGATCGCGAGGAATTTAGAGCACGAAAATATTCCGCGCGTTCTCAGACATTGCGACAGTTCCTGCATAGTGTTAACTGCATAGCCGCGTTTTGATCGGCGTCAGCAATCCACGCATCCCACATTACCGTACATACGTAGGTATACGGTACACGGTATGTACGTAATATATAAACGTCGAGTTACCTAGCCGAATGGTACAGAGTTTGTTCGACTGTCGCCGAATCGCGCTGCACCTCGTCGTCTTTCGAGTCGTTGCCAACAATAAGCCAAACGATGAAGTCTCGCGCAAGTATCGCGGTGCTGCTGTGCGTCCTGCTGGCTTTCGCGGATTCGTCCCCTACCGGAAAGAAGAACTCGGCATCGAAGAAGGCCGAGCTGGATAAGGGGATAAACCCTTCCCCGAAGAACCTGGCCGAGGACGGAGGCGACGATCTACTGGCGAGAGCGAAGAAATCATCGACCACGACATTCTGCGTTGAGATAAAACCCGGAAACGATCAGCCGACCGTCGTCGTTTGTGATCCGAACAACAACAATCAACAGCCTCTGCCGAGTCCACCTCCCGCGCCAACCCCGCTCCCTGCACCTACGCCTCCTCCCCCAGCTCCGCAGCCGGAGCCTCAACCGGATTCCGGTTACTTTCCGTATCCTCAGCCGCAGTTCGTAGACTTCCCACAGTTGATCCCTCAGATGCCGTTCAATTTCGAGCCCATGCAGGTACTCGTTCCCCAGATGCCCCAGATTCTATCGCCGTATCCTCAGCAACCGCAAGTAATTTTTGTCCGTGACCCGAGCTGTCCGTCGAACAATCCAGCGGTGATCCCCAGTCCGTGGCAGCAGAGTCCTTACCCGGGCCTCGTGCCCTCGTCGAGGTATTATGGAAAATCAGCTGGAGGGTACCCGATGAATCCCGCGGAGATATGGAAGAACGGATACGCCCCCGAGGAAGGGAAAATCCGTTCGTTCACCGGATCGAACGGAATGCACGCGTCCACCGGATACCTGAGTTCTCTGGATGCGATGTATTCGAATCGAGGCCTCGTTCAGCCGAATTCCTCGCCCCAATCGCCACAATTGCCGAATTCTCAGAACCCGTACGAGAGGCCGTTGTTGATCCAGTGCAATCCGAGTGTGTTGCCACTTCCGCAGAATTACAACCCCGCAGCCGGTCCAGGTGCGGCAGGCTCCGCTAGTTACGACCAGCTGAAGCTGAAAAGCGCGGCGACAGAGAACAAGGGAAAATCTTCTACGGACCCGACGCAGTTCATGTATTCACCGATGGCACCATCCGGCGGAATGTACATGGTGAGTCCAAGTTTATTCTATGCGATGAGATTCTCCGCGCAATGCTTTCTACCTTTGTTTCAACCGTTCAATTCCTTTCGAATTCCAGAACCAAGGAGCCATGCCCTACATGAGACAGTCGGGGGCGAATACCGGCGATCTCTATCAGTCCGGCGCGTTCACAGCCCAGTCTCAGAACAAGGAGGCTGGCGGGATGGGACCGGGACCGATTACTTCCGAAGCCAATCCTTTGGATCGAGCAACGGAACAAATCCTGGGACTACTCAGAAGCCGTCAAGAGTCCCGGTCATCGTCCGACGGTCAAGAACGTCAAGGCCACCAAAATGTCGCTTCTGATGCAGTAGGCGGTAAATCCATGAAGAACGACCAAGCGCAGAAGGCCGTCTCCGGGCAGTTCATGACAGGAGACCAAAGCATGGGAGGATCAGGCTTTGTTCAGGGAAAGAACGACTTCTCGCAGAACGTAGGGGATCAGCTCCAGGAAGCCAACAGCAACGGTCAAGCATACCAGAGACAAATGACGCTCTCTGTGGGACAAGGGCAAGAGCAGCAGCAACAGCAACAGCACCAGCAACAGCAACAGCAACAGCACCAGCACCAGCAACAGCAACATCAAAAAATGGTGCCGAATGCCGCACCTAGCAACGTTGGTGCGGAGCTGAACCATTACCAGCAACCCCTGACACCCAATGAACAACGGATCCAGATGATGAAGGCTGCCGCGAGCAACAACAACCTTCAGCCCTTCATGATACGGCAGTCGCCATCGGTGGGCGACAAACAGACGCATCTGAAGGTTTAATTGATGATTCTGTTGCTTGGGATGGATTCTATGATTTGTACGCACAAGTGACTCTTTGTACTCGTTGTTTTCTACTTTTTATATGTGTACATGTGTATTCGTCCATTCGGGAATGACCGTATTTAATTCAATAAATTGACAAAATTGTAACTAGTACCTTTTTGAGTGCTGGATACCCATCTCGTGACTGTCACCCTTCTCGCAATCAATCCCACTTTCAATTATACCTGATTATATTTATTATCCAATCATAGCTGAAATACTGGGAAAAAATGTTCTTCGTTTCGTTCCTTTATCATGATAATTCTGTCCTTGAACTTTCAATAAAATATCGTTTCATGGCACTTTGAACAAATTTCCTTCACGTCAAATCAAACCGTTTTCATCCATTCGTGAGTTTAATAGCTTCAACGTAGAGAGGTTAGATTCATTATTTTAACAACTCGTTCACCTTTCAACTATTTGACATATTTCGCTATCGTAGCGTGATCGTGTTTTACACGCAAAAGAACGATGATCAATTATTGACAATCAACTTATGAGGGGAAGAATAGTTAGCTGGAATTTGTTTATTACACTTCCTTGTGTCGATTGCGTCTTCTGTTATTTCGTCATAGCGATACACTTTTTGACACAAGTCATGCAATCAAGTGAAGAAAATGAACACATTGTTCGTGACTGATTGTGAGTATAAACTGAAATCTTGCCATTCTACTGTATATGGCAAGCAGGTGAGGATCATCGAACCAGTAGGTATACCCTGTACTTTTAAGGAGATCCGAAGTATCGTTTATTCGAGAACATTTCCTTGATCGTTTATGGATTTCCGATTATGAAAAGTATGTAGTATGAGGAAATTTGAATTCTACACCCGTGCAGTGTATTCATTCCATTCCGTGTAAATTATGACTTTAACAACGTGAAAATCACGAAATCAGGCACCGGAAAACTACGTCATTGATGAAGAAATTCTCTGATCCCTTTGGCCGCGTCAGATTCCCGACACATTACGAAGAACCTCATCCTGTAGCGTGGTCACTCTGTGACGATAACGATAATATTACGAGGAACGTTTCACATAGCTCGAATACGGGTTGCTCAACATTTACTACAGAAATCAATATTCAATCAACGGGATGGGAACTAGAAGGAAAGAAGGAGCAAACCTCCCTCCGTTGACGCCTTTACGCAATAGGTTTTTTTTCTCTCTGTCAGTTCTTGTTTTCCTCTTATTCACCGTCAGGATTGACGCGATTCCATGGAAAAAATTAAACATTCTGTTATTATTGTGCGGGAACGTGGGGAAACGGACGCGGAGCAGGAGTACAATTTTTTCGTGTTTTAACCAGACCGCGCGATCTGCGTCATTGCTTTACGAATATATATACAACGTACGGAGAAGAGCAGGACTCAGAAAACGCAGGAGTCCCGCCGAGTCGTACCATCGCGAGACGAGATACCCAGATCCATCCTTGATTCACATCCACGGATCAGCGCACCGCACCGTACAAAGTATACGTGGCTGTTCGAATAAGGCTTTGAAATGCGCTCAGCTCTGCTCTTTCTATCCCTTGGGTTGATTCTATGCATCGGGAGTGCCCCTCGGGAGATTGTCGGGGGAGCGATAAGACCGACGTCCGATCGTCGCGGATCCACGGAAAAGTACAACAGTGCCGGAAACGACGTCGATAATATAATCGACGATGTTCATGGTATTTGTCATAATTATTAACCATATGAACATTAAAAGACTATGGAGAAACCATTAGACCGATTACAAGATAATAAAATTGAAAGATAACGTGTTTTCATTCACTTGCAGCTACCGAATGGCCAGACGTTCTACCCCTGAGGCTGAGATTCGAGTCATCGCATGCGACAGGCTACACTTCGCTCAAGCGTTGCAAAGAGGGTCAGCGTCCGGACGCCAAGGGCCGTTGTCGCCCGGTACTTTTTTGAGCACACACGAAGCGACGGAATGAACATCTGACCATCTGAGATCACGCAGGAAAAAAATGTACCATGCGATGTGAGACTCGAAACTATCTACATAGACACGAATAAACCGAGATATTTGACAAATACCGCCTGTTGATTCTATTTGAGAAAGAGGCCACTGCGGAGTAGGGAAATTTTGCGGAATTTTTGAAAACCGTTCAACGCATTCCATCCTCAGTACCCACGGATGCATATTATACCTGTTCGAGTCGATACAACATAGAAGCCGGTGCAGCGGTCGAATTTTCCACACAACGATATACCTAGATTCTATAAATAGACTCAAAACTTTACTCGCAGCGAACCATCGAGCCCCAAGAAATAGGAAACGGAATTACGCGTAGGCCAATGAATAGGTCCAGGTAAGGTGATTTAAGATACCTGTACATAAAGGCGGGGATAGCGACCGTATCTTCGAGCCTGAAACCCAACCGCAGGAATTTTATTTTCACGAGCCCACGAGTTGCAGTCTGTCGAATTCTATAGGTATATCGACACAGCATGAACGGCGAGTAGTAATCTATCGGAAAAGTACATCAGTTTGTTGAAAGCTCATTGTCAGTGTAAACTCCGGATGGCCTACAGGATAAAGACAGATTCGACAGCTCGAATACAAGTAAACAACAAGTCAGTACTTGGAACTGAACTGTAAACAGCTCGAGTTTACTTCAATTGTCAAAGATAAGCGGAGAAAAAAATACAGAAACGAACGAAGTGACTATTGTACTCCGATCGATCTTGACTGTTTGTTTTATTTATTCACGATCCCTTGTTGATCGGGCAGCTGAACACGTGTTGTTCAGAATTATCGACCAATGCCAATGCTAGGCGCTATTTATTCTTCAGATACTTTGAATTTTACCGGAGAGGCGAAAATTTCCTCATTTCGTCTGCAGTCGTTCCGTTTGCATCGTTTCGCATAAACTAACTGGATTCCGAAAAACATTTGAATACCTACAGAGAGCTATGACTCAATAATTCGTGGTACTGGTACGTGACCGTCAACGAGCACGAACGTACACGAAAGCAATAATTTCTGGTATCTCGAGTGTAAATATACACAAAAGATATATCAATTTGTCAATTTTTAAGGGGAACGCAGTCTTTCGAACCCACGAAACAATCGAAAGCCCGTCCACGTAGGCACGTAATCTCACCCCGCGTGGACACGTCGTAGGTGCAAACTGGTCGGCACAATAGCTCGAGTACGGGAAGCGACAGATTAGAGTATTCACCGAATACTGATAAAGTCCGATAACCGATCGAACTGCGTCGCAGGCCGACTCAGCCAGCCGCATTCCGAATAAATAGAAACATCGCGAATCGCGTGCGCAGTCGCTGAAACATAACCGCAAGTGGTTTAGAAAAAGTATTTACCCGATTTGGCGCGAGCGCGGACACAGAGAGCGTGTAGCCGCGCGGGAATCTTCGGTTATTCTTGAAATCGGAATAAGGTAACGAGTGCGGAGCGAGATTCGTGGAGAGCGTTGCAACCCCGGGGATATTCGAGGAACGAGTTACCGTCGGGATCGTTATGGGGGGCGCACCGTCTAGAGGGTCGAGCGAGGGGGAAATGGAACAAAATAAAAAGGTCGACGATGCAAACGATCAAACCATTCAACCCAGGCTCGATCGTGCCACGTCGCCGGGCATAGAAAAGGTAGCGGCGCAGTCTTCGGTGTCAGTAGACGAGAGTCAATCCGCATCGAGCGTGACGGACAACGGCGGAGGGAAGGCGAAGGCAAAAGCAGAAGTAAGGATGGCAGAAGAACGCGACGAAGCTGAGACCGCTGTGGAGAAGATGAACGAGGGAAACAACGGCACCGCGTCGGTGTTAAAAAAAGAGGGGCAGGCTACGCTACTGGACGAGATCGAAGCTGGGATGGCGAGCGACGGAGCGACCAGAAGCCGGTCGAAGCGATATATCATCGATGCCCCCCTGCGACAACCACCCGCTAACTACCGGTACGACGCCAACGGGAAACTACGAAAAGTTTTGTGACTCCGATTCCGGGGGTTTGGGTCCAGTTGTAACGGGTGCGAATTCACAAGAACGAGAAAGCGTCAAACAGATGACGCTCGATCTCTGAATGACAAACGACGTCCGAGACGTAATTAACAGTGTCAACTTTAAACGATCGTGTACAGACGTGTGTAGGTAGCGTAGGTGCGTGTACACAGCAGCTAGTGACGTAGTAAACGGGAATTCAGCTTCCATTTATAGGTTGTTGTATATACTGCCTGGACCCAAAGTTATTGGTATATGTATACTGACTGGTAGAAGTGGGCGAAGTCGTAGAAATCGGCCCCACTTCTCGTCCCGATTCATATCTATGGCTGCCCCAATCCGCGGTCAAAGGTTCATTCAACATCGACGAAGGTATAAGTAAGAAGCTTCCTGTCGGCGTTGCTCAGTCGATCCTGAGAGTTCGCTTCTGGTGCAGCTGCGCTGGAAAACACCAAGCTACCTCGCTAACTACGTAC
The DNA here is from genome assembly GCA_018420115.1 of Euura saliciscinereae. Classification (NCBI taxonomy): domain Eukaryota; kingdom Metazoa; phylum Arthropoda; class Insecta; order Hymenoptera; family Tenthredinidae; genus Euura; species Euura saliciscinereae. The sequence continues at coordinate 27,867 of JAFFZH010012076.1, forward strand.
ACAGGTCGAGCCGAAGTTACACGGAGTGAAAATGTCGTCCCAGGACTCGGTGGATGCGGTGGACCACAGGAGCGGTGAGAACGCGAATCGGAACGAATCTTCGCAGGAGGTCAAGGACGAGGCGTCCACGAACGGCGAGGCGAAGAGTCGGAAAAAAAGGAACATCGTCATGCCTTCGAACAAACCGTCACCGGACGCACGGATAAAAAGGGACAACATGCAACGCAAGATGCAACCCGAGATGCAACCCGACGAAAGTGGCCAACCGAGGGTGGTTTATGATACCACTAAACACACGCGTTAAACTCACAATCAGCGTATGCGATCTCAGTTTTGTAAGCTCATATTTTGTCGATAAGAATAGCGTTGACTGTCGGTCAACTCATCGGTTGGGTCCACACGACGAGTGACATTGTAATCGTTCGCTTTTCTCAAATCACCATATTCGTTACATTTACATTTATATTTACATTCATATTTACATTTATTATCTCACAAAAAAGATCGTATGAATGAAGCGGAGGCAGCTGATAAGCTCGTATCTGATCTGTATCATGATTCATGTTTCGAATTGACTCTGCCGTTTTGAAAATTGTAAAGAGCGTCAATCTCGTGAATCAAATATTTTACCGTGTATCTTCGATTAGATAACTGCAAGATGCAGTGACGAATGGCAGTCAAAAGTATTACTGCTTCCGTCTGATCAAATCGACTATGTCGATATTCCATCATTATTTTAAGCCTCGCAGCATTATTTTCTGTATTGTTTTCATTGGATTTGGAATCGAATTTATTGTACCCTACTATTGGTGTGTGAACGATCTGTGCAACGATTCGAGTATGAATAAGTAATCTTTTCACACTGTCCGTCAACGTATTATTTCGACCATGTATAATTCACTGAATAAATGAATTTTCAATAAAATACCAAATCTGACAAGATGTTTGTTGATTCTATAGTTTAACAACCGCTTCTTCTTCTTCGAGGCCACGCGGTACTCACATACACGGACCTTGGGACCCTAGTTTGTGTACTTTAGCAGAAATAAAGTTTCTTTACACACGGACCAACCCAGGCTTGGTTTCTCGGAACTTACACGATTGAATCTGTTATAACTTTTCCTACCTCCGAGATAACGCGTAGGTAGAGAGCGATTATATTCTTTCAAATCGTATCAAGCATCGCGAATAGCAGAGTTAACGTCGTGATTGTAATTGGCGTGGGTCACGCGTCTGCAGATCGTTCTACAGGTGGACCATGGTCAATGCAAAAACGAACGAGAGGAATTGGATAATTAGAGTCGTAGAGCTCAGCTCTCGGTAAAAAAAATCGTAGTTTATTTACCCACCGTCCACGCGATCTTTCGGTTTACATTATCGCGCCTTTGTTAAACAAGCTAGCGTACAGTCCCGAACTCTCATCGCGAGTTTACAGTTCCGCGAACCATTAGCTCATACGTCCACGCTGGTCATCCCACTGTACGTATGTACGTACCGTGCCTGGGTGCAAATGTGGGGTGTCTCGTTGCGTAACTTTTGCGGTGGGACATTCCTATAAAACTTGCGACGGCCGAATGGATATCGCTAGTCTTGATCTATCGACGGATATACGCGGTCAGCGATCACCATCCACCCAAGATGAGGATACTCTCGGCGCTCGTCGTCCTGACTCTGCTCTTCGGTTTCCTCGTTGCGCAGGAAGAAACGGAGGGTCTGTCCGTAACCGACGCGCCGCAAGAAGCCGGGGACGGTCAGGAGGCCGACGGTACGACCACCGAGGTGCCTGCCGTGACCACCAAACATAAATTGAAAACGATGTATATCATCACCGCACCTCTGAGGAACTGTCCAGCGGGGCAGAAGAGAGACGCGTCGGGCCGGTGCAGGCCGAGCTTGTCGTAGCCGATCCAAGGTGAGCTTGAACAACGTTTGACTTTCTTCAGACTTTTGATGAACGGATATTGAATTTTGACGAACGAGTTTGTGCAGCGGTGTAATTTGCATTCGATTCGGATATCAGTCAGCTGCACAATTTCCGATTTTCATTCATTGAACATGTTTGAATTACAGTAAACCCTACCTTCTTCTCCAGAGACGATCTACGAACGCGTATCGAGTTATGCCGAACAAAACATACTTGGGCCACGTCAGCTCAAACGATTCCGGATCATGGCGAAGATGTTATTCAATGAACAGACTTCGAGCATCTCGAGTTCGACACTCGATATATAATATTATGATTTGCATTTTGCAAACGTCGAGTAATTCATGAGCACAAAATGAATCATTCCGATGTATTTCTAACCAAATATAGGTATATCTTCATTACGTAATTTGAATACTGAATAAATCTAGTTCAAAGCTTCGACAACACCTAGAATAGGTATATTGTTCTTAATTTTTAACCTTTACAATCATCCCGCCGTACAAATTTGAAGGGGTATAAAATACTCGTGGATGATCATTCAGAATATCGGTAGGATAGACAACACCTATAAAACATTACTCAATCCTGCCAGAAACCGACATTGCAGGCATTAAATTTGCTGGTACAAGCCTGTACAGTTCCGAAAGGTCAAATATTTTTGCTATCCAACTCGCGAATATCGCGATATGTAGCGAAAAATCAATGAACTGTAAGTTTAATCGCCAAACGTGAAAATGTTATCTTGCACGTTATTCCTATTCGTTTTTTTTTTTTTAAATAGACCTGCACATCCGAGTCAGGATCCCGCGATTTCTCGGGAAAGTTGACAACATTTGTATTCTCTGAATGAACGATGAAGAATAGGAAATAAAAATTACCCTTCAAACGGTACGGTTACTCAAGATCTCGGCAGGATATGAATTACGATAAAGAAGTCTACGTGGTGAGGAAAAAGGCCGTTAGTTCCAAATCCCGGAAGTTCGGGTATATATCCAGCCGGATGCTGCGACGACATTGAAAGCAGTTTGGCGTAATGCCGATGACGAAGTAGAAGAAAAAAGTAGGAAATCAAATGGCATGGCACCCGGTATCGCGACAGAATCGTACATCCCTATCACCGGTGGGGTAAGCTCACGGTCAGTAATCGCGACCGCTAGTATGGGACTTTCCCGATCAGATTCGGAAGAAATAATGATTCATCCTTGAGAGTGCATCGGTATCACGGCAGCTGCGTGAATTCCAAATTAATTGTACAAATAAATCCGTTTCGTCTATACAGTAGTCTGCGTGCGTTTTTCACGCGGATAATACTGACTTGATCATAATTATAATATAATTATACCAGTTAATTGTTACGGACGTTTCGGTTAGCCACAGACTCTGCAGCGATCGAGATAACGCGAGTACAATATCGTATATGGCACATCTGTCTCGAGTTAATCAGCCACCGAAGGTTATCCCTGCCATTTTCACCAAGAACCATCGATGTTACGTAATGGGGAAAATAGTTGGACACTTTTGTCAACTATAACGATTACAAATCGGAACGATAATGTGATTTTCACAAGTCATTCCAGTCCTGTATAAATTAACCGAATCGTCAATGTCCGAATGACCAATTTTCGAAGATCTTTAGCTAGTTCGATTCGGAAGAATGAAACCGTTTCCTTCGTTCAGCTCCGTGACGCAGATTCATAGCTAAACTAGCTCGAACGGAGCTGAGGACCGGCAGCTGGTGAGGCCGAGGTGAAACACCCGATGCTGAGCTCAAGGACTCGCGGTCAAATTCAACGACTCGATATTCACGTTCCTATTCGTTCGCCCTTTTTCTAGAATCCGTACAGTCAGTTATACGCTGTGTGCCCCCAGTCACGTTGCGGAGCATTGTGTGCTGCTCTCAGAGTAATCGGTACAACTGTACAACAATGACCGAATCCTGTGAACCGCATTGTTGACTCTCTGCGACAGTGAGAGGAAAGTGGAGAGAAAATAAAATCGCGGGCTTCCATCGCTGCATCGGTGAATCGTAATAATTGGAGGAATTCTGAATTCCGAGTCGTGCGTTTGTGAAAAATCGCGGTACGTTGCTACAAAAGCTGAAGCAGCAATAACGTTGCGTTACACGCTTATTAGCTTCATCAGTCTTATATGGTTTGAATCGCGGTTCGCCACAGCAGATAAGTTAGAACCTCGTTTGGAATGAAATAGTACATGCCATCTATACCTAAAGCGGCAGTTCGTATCAATCTGGGCAAGAGAGTCGACGAGGTACCTCCGCGATACGCGGGAAAATATCGGTAATCACGTTTAAAACCGAAGAGACGATGTTTACCGACAAGAGATCACTCACCTGCCTCTCAATTATTCTCCTGGAATTATTCATCTGTGAGTATCATCCGGCCCTCGGAAGACACGTTCGCCGACCTCGGCACCACCACTCGTCCGAACCCGAAACTCGACACGATCCCAACGATCTTTCCGGAAACATGATCGACGAGGCTGAGCGGGTGGCTTCGAATTCCGATCACCCCAACCCCAGGCAGACGCATGCGGGCGGCCACCGTCAAGCCCAGCCCCGAGACTTCGTGTTCCTTCCGGACAAATCCCCAGGTCGAATCGCGGGCGGAGATGTCAACGACGAGCGGGAGCATTTGGGAGACAGAAGACACGGCTTGATATTCGACGACGGTGCAGCTGGGAACGGGGAAAGGGGATCGGGGAATCCGAAGTATACCGCGATCAACGAATCGAACGGAAAGTTGGCCAACAACGACATCGACGCATTGGAAAACGGGAAGGAAGGACTGATATTTGGCACCGCGGGGGAGACACGGGAATCCGAAAATGCAGCGGAGCCGCCGACCACGATTGCAGTCGATAACCGATTCATCATCGACGCGCCTCTACGACGATGTCCGAAACCGGGCGAACGGATGGACAGCAAAGGCAAATGCAGGCCTCGACTTTGATCGATGGCATATTATCTCATCACGACCAGTCACAAGCGTAACCTATTCCGTGAATAATTGAATCACGAATCATAATTACTTAGAATGTAAGAGAACATGTAATGCCGAGTATGTACAATAAATGATTATCGGAAGAATACGTCAGGTGCCATACGGTCATTCAAATGTACCATATGCCCAATATCAGCTGCACACCTAGCTAGCGAATCGCTTCTATTATTAGGTCTTCCGTTAATCCGTCACACCTGCAGCCCGAGATAGGGGATTATATGGTAAGGTAAGAAATTGCGATTCGGGTCTCTGTCCGGATGGAAATCGGCTTCGGCATTCGTCCCGATAAAAATTGCGTACGTGTATTTTTTACGCCGACGACGAATGAATATCCAAACTCAAAAATGAGCATAACGAAATTTGTGTGTTAGCGTTATCCGTACGCTCCCGACCCTACGTGACCGGCTGACGGGCACGAGCACCGAGGTGTGATAAATACGAGAGGAATGGCGTCAATATGAACGAAACTTGAAACTTGTACGGTTTCTTTTCACGAAGTAAAACGAGTTCACGTACGACGGTGGTAGTGTGGCAGGACCTGCAGCAACGAGTACGGCGAGGATATAATAAAGAGAAACCGATTCTGTCGCGGTCTATCGGCGGGATTGAAATGCGTAATTATGTAAAATAGGAGATAGCGGTGATGCGAAGAACATGACTTTCGATTAGATAAGGTCGTCTGGCGCTTATCTCAATCTTTATCGTCCGTTTATTGCTTTTGATACGCGTCTCGGCGGGTCTCGGCAAGCCGGCGTCATCCCGGTGCGTCCAACATGGCTGACCCGACGATACAGACGTTTTGTTGTCACCACAACAACAATACCGACATGGCGGTCGTAATAATGCAAGAATTCAACACGGACGCTTACAACACCGTCTGCATGCTGTCGTCGACGATGGGAATTCTCGGGGCTGTTTACCAGGTAAAGTTAATCCTAACGGTGAAAAGTTGACGAGTGCAACCCCGACATACCCAAATCAAACTCCAGGTTCTGCCAAGAGAAGAATCAAACTTTACTCACCGCTGGCACACGTTCTCCGCTGCCAGGGGGCGGGAGATCATCGTATGGCTGGCCGTCGCCGATCTCTTCGCCTCCTTGGGTTTGTACTTATTCGGACGCAAATAGAAACAAATTTTAATCCGGCCCGGACTAATTCCTGCTCACATTCTCCTCAGGTGTTTTCATAAGATCCGCGTTGTGGATGAATTACAAGTCGATAATGCCTACGGAGGACGACACCTCCAGCGTAGTGTTCTGCGCCATATCGTCGGTAAAGCTTTGTCAAGTCCCAGGAACGAATGTTAGAGAGTTTCAAATAACCGAGAGATTCGAGTCACCGGTCTTGGATCGGAAGGAGGATACAGTTACATATGTCGTAGTTTCCAGGCTTGGACGCAATACTTCTACATGGCGACTTGGATCTGGACCCTCTGTTACGCCGTAGACATGAGACTGCTGTTGACCGAGCGCCCCGGTCGGCCACGCTGCTACCACGCCGTTGCCTGGATATGTCCGGCGGTCTTGACTATCTTCGGTCTATCCATTCTCTACATACCGGACGCCAAGTGAGCTCTGGAAGTCAAAGAGGGACAGAATATGTGAATTTCATCGATCGTTCGTTTCCAGCTGCCATAACTCGTCTTCGTTGTCCGGTGCGGTGTTACGAATACTGCCGAACTACTGCGCGACGTACATACCTCTGGCAGTAGTCATGGTAACGAACCCGACTCTCTACGTGGCTTCGACCCGCGACTTGACAGCCGCCGTGTCTTGCAGTATGTCGCAAGTGACGGGACGGGAAAGGAAACTGGTTCAGACGGTCAGGGTTAAATTTGCACTGACGAATCTGGTCTATTACATCTGTTGGACACCAAATCTGATAAACGGTATCTTACTCTGGACCCTGTGGTTCAAGTTGCCGATAAAAGTGATCATCAGTTTGTGGTACATAATGGTGAGTACAAAGTAGAGACGAATTTCCTATTCGCAGACTTTGAATTTTACCATTGAAAAGCTTCTTCTGTAACGCGCTATTTTTCAGGCGGTGACAAATCCTCTCCAAGCTTTCTTCAATGCTCTGGTATACCAGAGGTGGGGTAGGAGCGAAAAGTTTCGAGTGTCGTGGCGCAGAAAACTCTCGGAACATGAACACGAACTCAATGAAGGTTCGAGAGCAGCGAGCATTGTTTTACCCGAATCGACTCCCCTCCTGAGTCAACGCTTCACGCCGCACACGAGCATAAACGGATCGTCTTCTCTTTGATACTCTCTGAGGCTGTAATAATAATTTGCATGCGAAAATATCGCCGTGATATTGTATAAAACATTTTTTATAGGTGGATCAAGGAGTTGTGAAAATAAATAGGCAAGGGTGAATATTTTTTACATTCTAGAAGCTGGAATGGGAAATGAATATAATCTTTCGTTGCTGAGATAGTGTACGTACTACTACCTCTAACAAAAATTTCAAAGCCACCGCTTGTGAAACTGATGATTAACTATTGACTGATCGATGAAAATCGAACAGATTCATTGACCACTTTAGGAATTATAGCTTAAAAATGTGTATTTCGTCATCGGAACAGCACCGTATAAAAGAAATAGATTTTTATCAATACAGTATTATATAAAAATACGTAATTCCATGCCTAGATATTGCCCTGTAACGTGGGATTGATTTACAATCAATATTTCCCATCACATACACTCATTGTTCACCGAGTGAACCGCAACCTCTTCGATAACGGTAGTCATGCTTTTGATTCGATAACTTCGATCTATTGGCTAAATTTTCATCGGTCAATTTGATAAAAATTCAACACATATACTTATCTCCAAAGGAGTCTATATTTTTTCTCATCTTCACTATCTGTTTCAATTCTTAGAGTAAGCAATAAACTTCTCTACTTAAGACTAAGGTTTTTAGCCCTTACCGGCGCTGTTGCTCGGTATGCGTTAAATTCGTCGTTGTGCCACGAAATTGGAAAAATAATATCAAACGCGAATATCGTATGCGGAGCAACAATCCGTGTCGATGTAACATGTTCGTTTTCCGACGTCTCGTCACCAGTTATTACCAATATTACGAGGCTAAACTAGTAGATTATCATATTCTATCGTTTTTTTTTTAAGAATTAAAAAATAAAAAATTGATTTTTCATAGGTTTTTTTCGGTCCCACCAAGGTTTGCACGCTCGAATAGAGGAAGAATCTCTCCTTGGTGGGGACCAATAATTAATTAATTTGGTTCGCCTCGTCCGATAAATTCAAATATGTGATCATATTCTATCGTTAGGGAACATCATATACATTGTATTTACATTAAAAAATATCGTTTCAATTAGATTTTTTCATACTTTTTTTCTTTTTTCTTCGCGCTCTTAATGATTATTAATATTTTACATTCGTTCGAAAAATATCATTGTGTAATATTAATTTCAATTTCCTAACACACGTTCGTTCAACACAAGCAATTCCAATGCTTATGCGTATTTTTATATGTACTTATATTTATATGAATATAGACAATTTTATGTTAAAATGAAATAAACTCTCATCAACAGTTGACGAAGTATTCTTGTAACGTGAGGAATTTTTGTTTGTCTGTACTATTAATTAATTATCATTACAACATTTGATTAGTTAGGGATAAAACGTGTGACTGGCCGAACGCCAAATTCACCTCATTTGTAGGAATAAAACTAGTCGCAACTATGACGAAACTTTTCCAACACGACTATCGTCTGGCCTTTGTCATGTATAAAGAAAGGAAAATAAATTCGTTAAAACTGTTAGTGAATGTCTAAAAAAAATTCCGAAGACTCAAAGTAGCGTAGGAAAAGGATAATGTTGAATTAGAAAAATAATTTTAGTAATTAAACTATTTACTAGTAACATCATTCGAGAAAATTTGATCAATTTCCGTTGTGGAAGATTAAATGAAACTTAGGACCATATAATCATTTATATGTCATTTTTCGGTAATCACAGTATAAATTAAAATACTAAAGAATATCAATATACGGAAAACGTAGTATAGTATTTTATAAGTAGGAAGCGTTTCTTTTGATCGGTCGTAGCAGGTACGTCTATGAAACGTGTAATCGGTATATAAATACATCCGTCATATTCGCATACTGGATCTAAACTTTGATGAATCGAAAAAAGGAATAAGGATTTCAACGCTAATCAAACCCAAGTGGACAAAAATAAGAAAATGAATAAATTACGATTCATCTACATGATTACATCTATCTACTTGTAAACACATTGTCACGAAGAGTTAATATCACGTTCACGTATTTTCTTATCTATCAGAAAATCTCAATTCCAATCGAGTATTCAAGGCAACTTTAATCTAGCGCCTATTTTTTTGTCATTTTTTTTTTGCCTAAATGAATTGTCGCTTTCTAAATTAGATGCTAGTATTACAAAGTGTACAAATCACACGATGTAACGAATATAATATCATAAATTTGAGAAAATTTGTTGCGTTGAGTAATTATGAATAAAAGATATTCTGGCAGACTTGGAAGATTTCGCATCTTTCAATTTTTGTCGATGTAGAGAGACTAATTGAGAAACCATTGACAAGAGGAGAAAAGAACAATATATCGAAGTCCAAATAATGAGAGTACCTAATTCATTGTTGTCATCGAGCATATTCAATTGCTGCGGTTATTCTGTTCATTGATGAAACGAAAATCTTCATTTATCATTCCATGAGATTCTTTGCGCAGAAATATGAAAATAAAGTTGTTGAAAATATGAAACTTGCCACTTGCCGAATCGTAGGAATACCCTACCGCTTCCACCGTAGCGGTTGCAGGCAACTTCATCAGGATCGAGGATGCGATCGCGTTACTCCCAAAGTCAGGCTCGTTATTTCTCTCACTATCATCTCCGCTATTTTCCAAGCCATTTCTTCTTTAGCCTGATCACATGATTTACCATTGAGTTTCATTACATCCTTTATTTATTGAGACTCCTCTTCAGAGTTGGGAAGAAATAGATAAGAATGCTTGGCAACGAGCCACGAACTTACCTTGTCATTCTCCATGTTGACGAGCCTTTTCATTGCACGTGACAAACGAGATTCTGAAAATCGTTAACAATATCTCATGATCTGTGTAGTCGTAATTTTATCAGAAGATTGGGGGCAGAGGCTCGCACATGTTCGACACAAGTAGCCTAGCGGCGGAGAATGGCATCTAGCGTACTCACCACCACATTTGCGATGCGGATCTGGATCAATTTCAGTTACAAATCTGCCCATATCGTTGACGTATCCAACGCTCAGACTGCAAAGGGACGAACAATCGTGTTAACTGGTGAAATAAAATGAAAATAAGGAAGAAACTAGAGCAAAATTCGGGTAATCACTTGTACTCGTAATGATAATAATAATAATAACAGGTAACAACATGTTTCAGGATATATATAATAAATAATATAATAAAACTTTTAGATTCAACAGTTATTGGTAGGGGAATTCTTACTTGTACTTTTGTCGTCTCCACAATGAGTCTGGATCGTACAGTTGTCGAGTATCGATGCTCATATTTCCATTTCTGTTTTGTTTACCCTGCCGCCTGGTGCTCTCGTCATTGCCTGTCGGCATTGTGTTTTGGGTACTGACACTGGCCGTGCTTATTTCGCTGCTACAGTCTGATCCTGGAACCGTACCGACGCATAATTTATGATTGCGAAAAGGACAATGAAATAAAGTGAGAGGCGAGCGATACATGTGTCGCCTGTGCCTCAATAATCCTCAAGAGATGATGTACCTGTTCTTCGCAGTCGAGGATGCAACGCCGGACATGGACTGCTCTGAACAGTGCTAATTAGCTCCGATAGATATCTATAATACAACTGCGACGACAGGAAGGCAGCCAGATAATGCTGCAATGACATTTTGCAAATATTGAGGATATTGTCGAAGCAAAAATAACGTGAAAGAATATAATTTCCTCCCGATATAATCGGTACAATTGACCACTACAACCTCGAAGCATGGATTATAAATTCTGTATTCTAAAGATCTTTCTGCGATTTCCGCACCTTTTTGAGAAATGTGTAAACGATTCGACAAGGCCGGTCGAAACAGTCCGGCCTGGGTCCTTCTCCGTCCTCTCGACAGATGTTCTGTTCCACTTGAAATCGTATTTTGTCACTAAATCCAAGCGGCATTGTAGCTTGGAGACTGAAATACCTGTAAAGGTAAGGGTAAGGTCAGTGCCCGTTAGGAGATGTTTTTGCGGAGGTCTGGAAGACAATTTTTAGAAAACGGATGAAGAATTCGTTAAATATGCGACAAGGGTCTTCTTACTTGTCGTATAGTATGAGAGCGTCGGTTTGGGCCTCCGTTGGGTTTGCGGCGTCCCCTTTGCTCAGTAAATTTTGTCTATAATTCACTGCCGACATCCAAAAGTCGAGAAGTTCTCGTTTTCCTTCAATCTCCATGAACTGTGAGCATAAGTAACGAATGTTAAATCACGAACAACGCGAATGAAACGAGACAGCGGATGGATGAACCGCACCTCGATGAAGTGAAAAAATGCTGTTTCGTTGTGCAGTATATCGGCGAGTTGAACATTCCCGCTGGTGAGAACGTCGATTTGGTGTTTGCAGTGGAAATCGCTTCTCAAAAAGTCGTCTATGTGCCTGTAAGAAATAGCGAATATCGTTACAAAGACCGTAGACCCGCGGCTTCGATCTCACTCACTCGTCCTCCAATATTTTATAGACTATCCGTTGCACGTCGTTGAGACATCTCAACAGCGGACCAGCGTCCTGACTAAGAAGAGCAGATTCCATTCTGCAAAGGAGATCCTCGGGGACTCGGCCAGGCCCCAGAGCTTCTTTGACAATGTATCTTTTATAAATCCTCAAGGCATCCTGTTTCGCAGCATCAACGTTTGATTCTTCAGCTCTATTCACCACCTGACTAGTCTTTGGTGCTTCATCACAATTTGATTTATCGTTTTTTCTATGTACATGGTTTTCCACACTCTCGCCGTAATACACGCCTCTCCCCGGTATATTACACCTATAATTATCGTTACTGTCAGCAGATTCGGGAGAATGTTTATCCTCTCCTCTTTCTCCTTCTCTGGGCCGATCTCCACCTCCGTGCAAACTCTCGTCGCTACCGGTCCTGTACTTTGTCACGCCGCAAGATCCACAGAGGCATTCGACTTCCAGCCAAAACTTGATGAGAGCCACCGACCTGCGGGCTTCCAGGAATTGAAAGAAATAACCGAGCGCTCCTTTATCGGATAATATCTCCGGAAGAGTTTTCGACAGCCTGGATCTAATGGCGGTAACCTCTGAATTGTGGTCCCCACAGATTTCGTCTTCCTCTTCCTTCTCCAGGCGGTACAGCGGGCCAGGCTGTTGTTGAAATACATTTTCCACAGACTTGCACAAAGCTTTCGAGTTAGTCAACGAGTCTGAAGATGATCCGGGCTTCTCTCTTTGCCCTGAAACAGTTTTTCGGACGAATGAAATCCCTGGAAAGGTGTCAAGGAAATTTTGAAGGAGTAAACAACTGTATGAAAAATTGAGGTTATGTCGGGCGAACGATCGCAACTATTCGACGATCTTCGACAACTACGAATGACGAGCTTGAGAATCTAGATTTGATGCGACCCAACAGTATGAAAGAATTACCAGATTTCTTAAAAAATTGTAGCATCGTTCATGTTAACAACAAACATGTTAAATAATTGGTTCCCTCGGTGCTGAGAGCGACGTAGGGGACGTAGGTAAAAGAGGCGTCCCGTCTTGAGGTTTTGAACAATTGTATTTCAACTAATGAAACGTCGGAGGAATTTGCGACGCACCGGCTCAAAGGCTCAAAGGCTCGTTGATCAATTGTCCCCGTATTATACCTACAAAGCACCGTAATTATTGACTGTCCGTTGATCGCACTGAATAAGGAGAAGACCCAAGGCGATCAAACTCGGGTTTGAGAACAAAACAGTAAACTGTCACCAGCAACACAACACGACACGCCATCTTGATGGTTCGACTCTCGACTCCCGCTATCGTTCGACCTCGTGCGTCGTGCGTTCGATCAACGACGAGGAAAATATAAACTTGGCCGTGGCCGTTGCGCGCCAAAGGCATTTCACTATGTTGTACCAGCTACTCCAATGATAACGAGAGACTGCATTCCATAACAGATTTCTGTAGACTTGACAGACATACGAGGGAACAATTAACGAAGGGGATGCCTGAAACTATCATCTATTAAATTATATAGAGACGATCCGACCCGATACGACTGCAGCCAGTGCTGAAAATTTCTCAATATCTTTCAAGATTCGAAACCTTTATCCGTTCGTTTGCGTTATGGATATTTAATATACCCTTAGAGATTTCCTGAACCCATTTCATCTACATTTCTTTTCATTCTTTTCAAATGAATAAATAAATGAATAAATAAATAAATTTCCCTCACAATTGTCGAACAGTCAGGGTGTGCGTGTGGGTATTGCAAGTGATTCGAACGTGCAGATTCCAGAGCGATTGCTAACCAAGTGGTTTGCGAATTCAGGCAGTGAATATATCGCGTGTCTGGTGGTATAAGGTCGTATCCACCAAAAAGTTGATTTTGGTGGTAAAAGGTCGTATTTTTTTTTGTCCTCTGCCATTCGCTATTATAGTGTCCAAGATGCATACATCTGTGAAAATTAGCCGGAAGAAAAAATAAAGGTGAAAGGTCGCAAGTACTGGCGGTTACATCCTTTCATTTCTAGATTAGAAAAAAAATCGTGTTCACTAATGATGTATGGTCGTATCCACCATTTTCATTTATATTGTATAATTTTTTTTACAAATCCTTTGAAAACCTGTGAAACGTATAGATAAATCAAGTTTCGGACGAAATGCCAAATTTTTTAATTTTCAACAAAAAAAATTAACAAAGTAAAGGTATAAGGTCGCGCCGACTATTTGTTTTCACTTTTCATACTTTTTTTTACAAAACCTCTAAAAACCTCTGAAACACATAGATGAATCGAATTTCGGACAAAATTCCAAAATTCTAGTTTTTGAGAGAAAAATTAACAAGCTAAAGGTAAAAGGTCGCAATCGCCGTTATTTTTTTTTTTTAACTCATTTTTTAAAAATACTCTAAAATTACGTGATACGTGAAAAAAAAAAAATTTATGGATCTTGGCTTGAAAACGCGATTTTTCGTCTCATCATACAGGCGTTGAAAAGACGGTGGTCGGTGTTGATGAAAAAAAAAAAAAAAAATGATGGATCCTGGCTTGAAAATGCGATTTTTCGTCTTATAATCATCTCATGATCTCGAGTCATTGAATTTCATTGAATGGGTATAGCTCATAAAACCGGAATTCGAATTGAAAAATGATTGTGCCGCGCGAAGCGCCGGGTACGTAACAATTGTAATTCTGTCGATTTAAATTTCCATTTGAAGCCCAGCCCTTCCCCTCCGCGCCTCCTGAAAAATGTGATTCAACAATGTATGAAGGGATAGATGAATGCTGATATAGATCCATGGGGGCCAACCCGTGCACCCAGTGCACATTTTGCACAGGCCACGTATACTCGTGCACCCAATCCTATTACCCAGCCAATAAATAGGGATTAGGACTCGGCGGCCCGGGACTACCTGAAGCGCACCTGGGTCGCTTAGAACAATTGCTTCTTGGAATTCGTTATCTGCTTACAAATATTTTCCTCTGTTGGATAACTTCACTAGCTTCCGATTCTGATTAAAAGCTATGAGAATACTTCTTGGTCGTGCAGGTCTAATGTCTGGTAGTATTGTGCGTCATTGTAGGATTAACAGACCTTTCTCGACCCAGGTAACAAGCTTAACTGACCCGTCCAATTATGTGCAGCGCCCCGGGGGCCTCATGGGCACCCTGGCTATAGATTGTAGCTCGCGATCTAGCGAACCGCACGGTATCTTGGCCGCGTTAAAAAAAAGTCTACCTGTCCCCACAACGCGTAGTCACAAAAAAAGTGCATTACAGTTATATCGCACCTCAAATATACGTTTTACGATCATCCGCCTCGCTATACCTGCCTGCAGTCGGGCGTGGTCGATGGCCTTCTTTACCTTCTGGCTCCGACCGATTGTGTCAACGATGCTATGGGAGATCATAATTAGGCTAGCGAACCGCCCGCACTGGTTGTATACCGTCCTCATCGGATGATTTTATTACTTCTCTCGGTAATTCCTGTACCACCAATTCCCACAACGATATCGTATTCAAAATGTCAAATAACGGCTCCCGCATCTCCACACGTCCGTACAAATGATCCTCCGTCGAATACTCGAAACTGTTCGGTTCTTCATTCGCATTGCAGCCTCGCGCGTTCACCTCGACCTCCGCGGTACACCCGTAATTCCGCGATCCCGAGCATCCTCGGTTACCCGATGCCGAAGCCCTGGCGCAGGGGCCGTTGGCCTCTCGCCCGTTCGATCATTGGCGTTATGGCCTTACAGCGGGGAGGCCACTCATCGCGGTTTCCGAGTCGCAGAGATTCCTCGCTCCCTGGACGGGAGGTAGGTACCGGTTTCTTGGTGAACACGAATCGAGACTCTTCCACAGTTACCGGAGCGTCTCATTTGGAGGAGCCGAACTTTTCTCTCAATCCTCAAAATTTTTCGACTTCGAAAGGCCGACTATCGCGACCCGCGCGTTTTCCTTGGCCACCTTCGGTATTCGACCACATCGAGGATGTCGCGTCTCACCGTGAACCTCGCCTTCGTCATCGCCAACGTCTGCGCGACTCTCTCGGCCCCCGTGACCTACGACCAGCAACAAACCGGGGATCTCAATGTCCAGGTCCACCTGAAGGACATTCAGATCGTCGCTCTCCTGGACTCTAGCTACCTCGGGGATTACGGGGTAAATTTGATTATACGGATGAATATATGTTTATTACGTGCGCGCGGTAAAATGTGTACCCATACGCCGGAGAAGAAACCAATTTTCATTATTCCAGGACTACGACTACGCCTACGACTACTCGGACTTTACGATAAAACCGATAACCCCGCCCACGTCGACGGCGAGACCGGGTCCCAGCACGGCCTCGACCACTTCCGTCAAGCCTTGGAATTCGTGGCCGACCATTTCTGGACCGCCATCCTCGTCAACGGCCCCAGATATCGGAGAAGCGCAGAACGCGACTGGCACCGATCCGGTCACGGTCCAGTCATCGACCCAAATGTCGTTGGCGACCGAAAATGAAACCGAAACCGAAACCACAACAGGTGACGAGGAGTCTGAGATCAAGGTCTCCGTGCCGTCCGGAAGTACCACAGTGGCATCCTCGTCCGTTGGAACGCCCGAGGTCTCGTTGAAGCTGGGGGCAACTATTCTAGAGAGTGAATCGATTACAGGCGACAAAGAAGATGACCAAGATAAAAAAGTCGAGACGGATGAGCAAGACGGAAAAGACGGAAAAGACGAGGTCGTCGCTACTCCAGTCTCGGATCAGTTGCAGGAATCAGTTTCGTCCACACAGGCAAATCCTTCGTCCGTAGAATCCGGGCTCTCGGAAACTATTCGAGTCACAACCGATCAAGCGCAAGCTCAGCAGACGAGAAAATGCACCACTGGTTACACCAGAGACCAGAAAGGAAGATGCCGTCGTAACCACATCAGGCGAAGAGTCCCGTCTTCTTTGCTACCGTAAATATTCCCATTTATGTATATTATAGATATACTTATCAATAACAGATCGAGCAGTTATTGGCATCGTTATTGGATTCCTATTATGTTATACCTTCATGCATATACATGGCGAGCTTCGGAATTGCCGATTTAACGCACAGGCTCGTATTGCTCGATTGCCGTATATCGTCATACTTTTGCATACATATAAACCTGTGTATCGGCGTCCACGAAGAATGCGAACAAGTTCGGGTACAGTTACTTTATAGACTTGATTCGCGAGTCGGGCGTAATGGCTCCATGAAACGGGAGAAAAAAGAAATGCTCTGCAAATTATACACATGTTATGGTAATCTTTTCCCCGCTACTTTATCGTCTTGTTTTTTTAGATTCGGAATCAGGTTGGCCCCAAGAGTTCATCGTCACAGAGATCAACACTCGAAAAATGATTCAGCGTAGAGAATAATCATCGACGAAGATTATATTCCTACTATCCCAACGGGAACAGTTGACGTCGAATAATAATTATGTCAGCGATACATGTATTTATATCCAATAACAGATAATATCGTATGTATGGTCATTCGTATGTTGCGTATTTATAAAAAATATTTCAAATTCATTGTAACCACACGTGGCACAGTTCGCAAAGGGCGCGACCCAGACATTGATTACCCTTTCCCGACATCGTGCTGCCTCCAAGTATATTATATTCGATACGCGAGCGTCCTTATCTCGTACGCAAGATTCAAAATAATGTGTCTATCCGAAACTTTGACGACCCCAAGCTCAATTTATATTTATAGATATTAGGTATTCGTGTTATACTCGATGAAATGTATCTATAACGTTCCGTTTATTGCACCGCAACGAGGTGCCCGATGCAACAATAAAGTTTGTGATCTGTGACGAGAGGAAATGACAATGCAATCATATCTGGTCCATCCACAATACGATCAACTGTGCACAACTCTTTCGCAGCTGGCGCACCAAGAGAAGGTTTGTCTACGTGACGCGACGACAAACCTCGAAGAATGGCAAATTAATGCTCGACGAAGCGAAATAATGCTCGGTCCAAATGGTATTTGTAATAAAGATGAGAAAGGAGTCCGCGTCGCGCAGTGCATTCGAACCTAGGCGGACGGCATCTGTCGCGTGGATTATACGCTCGGGTTTCATTACACATACGTATACCTAAAGACGTAGATACCCTCTCCACTTGTTTTCTGGCTCTCATCGTCACCCCGGCGGCCCGCGTTTCCTGGCTAAGTTTCCTTGACGGAGCCCCTCGGAGTCCTCTCAGTCTTTGATCAGACTTGGTCGGGTTCCGCGGCGTTTGGCACCGCGACACCTTCGTACTCGTTTCATCGCATATTCGCTCGCGATAAAGACACGATATCGCCGTGTTTACGGTACACAGACGCGCGAACACGATGACTCGTTTCGCCGCCGTCGTACTCTCGACGATGGGTCTGATCGCCTTCGGTGTCGGTGCTCCGGCGACCTACGACCAACGCCAAGACGGCGAACTAAACTTTTCAGGTAAGCTGGAGAACATCTTGATCGTTATCGCGTCGCCGTCGAGCGAGCCGTCGAAGCCGAGCGCCGAGAACAGCGAGCTTGCGGCTTATCTGTCGCTGCTTGGGGGTCGGGAGCCGTCCGCGGACACGGCGACGCAGTTCTACGGCACCGCCGACGAAGAAGATTCCGATGACGGTTCCTCGAAACGCGAGAGTGAAGATCAGGAGAAGGACGCCGGCCCGAGAGGGCCGCAGCAGGAGCAGCAGGCGCGGGAGTCCTCGACCTCGAACGATAACCCGAAGGTCAAGGTCCCGAAAGCCAGGAGTCTCTGGGGCCCGGTCAGGGAAGTGGTGGACAACAATGAGGGAAGGACGCTGAAGAAGGAACTCTCCTGGGGCCAGGATCAAGCGCAGAACGAAGGCGGTCGGTCCAGCGACCACAACGAGGTCGGGCTGCTCCAGGACGGTCATTTCACGCTTTTGGGAGATGCGATCGAAGATTGTGGACCGGAGCGACGACGAGACAGCTATGGCATCTGCCGGCCCTATTCCGACGAGCAATGAGCTGGGGTGACGTATGTACGTAACAAAATGTTTTCATGACCCCGTTGTATACCACCTACATCGTGTGATCCGTTGACTAATTCTATTCTCCAATTGTTCTAGCCTGGAACGAAGCCAAGTAATCGCAAGGAACTCGTCGCACAAGAACCGTTGTCTAATGGCTACATCACGAAGCACTGAGAAATATACGTTTTTATGCATGATTCGATGTAAATCGCTTTTATAAAATACAACAAAAATAACGAATATTTCGTGTTGCTACTGACGTTAATTGCCACTTCCTTCCTTCATAGGCTAGATTTATTCCCAAGACCGTGATACCCGTAAGTTTTTTTTCACAGAGAACTAGAGAAGTTGCAAAGAAACTTACTCGCAATCAGCCAGAAGTTCAATCAGATTCACAATCGGTCAGATATTGCTCTGAAAGATCATCAGAGAACGGAATTTGCAAAGCAAAATTTTATCCACCTCGTTAATTTTTATGATTTATAGCCATAACAGTCGCAGCCTGGAGTTTGTTTTCAAGTTTATGTTTGAAAAAAAAGTAGTCAAAAAAAGATTCGAGGAATAAACTCGAAGCTGATCGGACTGCACGAACAGGTTTTTTATTTGAAATTGTACCGTAACCGGGTGAACTTGCAGTATATGTATACCTATACCTCAACGAACGGTATAATATTATACAACTTCACCTCGAGAGATAGGTCAATGCTGGCGTGGCTTCGGCTAATTATAATTACGGCTGTGAATTATACACACGCGTATAGCAAGCGTTGTCCCATACGCCGCGTGTATGCGATCTCTGATTCTCCGTTAGAGAATGAGTGGCGAATGATCGTGATCGGAAACCGGTGTCGGCCACGGCCGCAGCAGCAGGTAGTAAAATGGAAAAGTATCCCGCTGCGGAAGGCAGAAAGCCAGAAGGTTGGAGAAATGAACTCAAAGTGGGGCCAATTCAGGCCGTTGCCCTTGCGGAAATCATTTTTTATCTACCTGCCGCCGTTTATGCCTCACCAAACTATAATATAAGCGTGTATAATCCGCGGAATAATTAATTACTCCTAACAACAGTTAGGCAGTCGATATATCATTGCTGAAAAATGGCGAGAAAAAAATAATAGATTTTGAAAATAAGAAAAGTTCTTGGCTGAGATTCCTTCCAATTCACCGTATAGCCTACATAAGTAGACCCGTGACCGCGGTCGTCGTGCGATTTTGACGAAAAAAATTCACGGGCAGAGGCTCGCGAGAGAAGCGCGAAGACACGGACACGGACACAGATTCGCGCATAAAACACGTATCCGCGTAAAGATGTGAAGAGTCTCGAATCTCGATTCCCCGGTCAAGTTTCTTGA
The DNA here is from genome assembly GCA_018420115.1 of Euura saliciscinereae. Lineage (NCBI taxonomy): Eukaryota > Metazoa > Arthropoda > Insecta > Hymenoptera > Tenthredinidae > Euura > Euura saliciscinereae. Next base: position 47,918 of record JAFFZH010012076.1, read on the forward strand.
ACTTACGGAGCTGGTTGATCGTCTCTGGCCCACGAAGTGGGGATCCTGTGCTTCCGCGGTAGAATATGACCACGAGGAGGTTCCCGATCTCGAGCAAACGACGACGGTCCTTCGATCGGCGACGACGTAGACGCACATTAGCACGAGATATTGAGAGGAAAATCTAATAAATATGATAAACACGACGATATTCAAGTCGGCGTTCATCCTGGTCGTGGTCCTGCTGCTGCAGTCCTCGCGGACCTGGGCGCACCCGGTGGACGTGGACGTTGAGATTCATTCGTCTAAACCGACGACCGGACGGCCACCCATCGCCGGCGATCACTACGACCAGCGGCAAAACGGGACGAAAAATTTCCGGATCCACGTCGACGGTGTCGTCTTCGTCGTCGCCCCGGCCCAGGCGCTCCTTCTCGCCGCGGAACTCGACCCCAGTTCCCTCCTCGCGATGGGCCAGGAAGGATTCGGGGACTCCTCGAAGCCCGACACCCACAAGCCGATCATCGAGGACGTCCAGAAACCGAGTAAACAGAAATCAGCCCACAGGTTCGTCGCTCAATTCTCATTCCATTATTATCGACTTTCCAAAAAATTACAGGCAGCAGGTAACGATGTAGGAATTGAACATGAAAATATTTTCAGCCACGGATCAGGATTACGCCTGAGTCATTTACTTGGACCACTTCTGCGGCGTATCGCACCCTGAGTGGATGCTGGCAACGCCCGAATTTCACGATTCGGGCCACCTCTTGACTCAATCATACCCATACGCACCTATACTTTACCTATACCTATTACCTTTTACCTGTACCGATAATGTTATAATATTGTAACAACGTGTGATGATAAAAGAAATAAATTATTCTGCGAAATCTTTCATCATTTTCATATTTTTCTCGCATGTTTCATACTGCCGTCTCGCATCTCGAATGTAGATGTTGGGTAATATCTTCATCAAATCACGAGTACGTCACAGACTCGACGCATTCGTCATTATCGCCAGGGTATGCGTGTAACGGAAGTTCAACGGAAGCGGCTAGTTTCTCGATTGTGCGTCTCGTTGCACGTGGATTTTTATTTTCGTTCTATTAAAATTTAAATACAGTATCCGACACCATTACCGCGCCGTACTCGACGACACGCTGTCGTCTGTGTATAAAAAACGCTTATCGCTACGACATTGTATTCCAGTATTCTATACATTGCGGTATTTTCTTTCTTTGTTAATTCATTTCGTCCTCGAATTCACTCTTGCACTGTACAAGCTGGTCCGTATTACTTATTTCTCACTCCTATTATCGTTAAATTAGATAAAATATGGCTACATAGTTTCTGACTACATTACTAGTTATAATCCAGCTAGGTCATTTCTTTTATTTCTTTTATTCCGTTTACGGTGAAAACTCTTTTATTTACCTCGTCAATTCGCTTACACAATTGCTTAATTCGTATGTCTGTTTTGATTCAGAAATAAAATCTAATATAATAATAACTATAGCTAATACTGACGAACACGGTCTAATAATTTCGTACAAAATATTGGCGGAGAAGGAGAAGAAAAAAGATCAAATCATTCGATCATCAGCTTCAAAGTAATCGGTCCATGTTGACGGAAATAACATTCGAGCGCTGATCGTTCGTCGGTTATCGTCCATCGAGAAACAAGGCGAAGGGGAACATTTACTTAAGCAAATTCTATCCAAGGAAAGGTAAAAACGTGTGACAAACCAGAGAAAAAGAAAGAAAAGTCTGTTTGAATTTAGGAAAAATATTATCATCGTCGATTCTGTATTATCAACGATCGACAGCTGGCCTTTAATCCATTATACTTTCATGTTTAAGAGTGTGAGGTAATTGATCCATTATCGAGTTATGCATATTCAAGGCGTACCCTGTCAATTATTTGGATTTATTGAAGACAAATTTATCGAATCGATTTATCTAATATCAGAATACGATATTGTTTTACAATAGACTAGAATATACCGCGAATCTCTCGTAGATTATCAAAAAGATTGGCAAATATTATCATCAGAGTGTTATTTCAAGCTCAATTTTATATTTTATACTCATTTGTGTTTGTTCTTATCTTATATTTGGAAAACCGGCTATCGTAGTTCCCCCGTCAAAATCGATTCCACGTGATTGCTACCGTAATACGTAATACTAGTTCTATCAAGCACAGAGCTTGTCCAATACATGGCGTTGCGGAACTAAACAATCGCTATAACCCCTAATTGTTGAGAGTAACAAATTCCTTGCATACGTTGATCGGTAAATAGCAAATTGAAATGTACCTAAATTAATTGATGTAATGAAAACTATTTTGCCTGATAGGATAAGAAAAATTGGCCGTCGAATCACAATCTTGAAATTTGCAATTATCCTTTCAATCCGAATAATTGCGGAAGGCTAATTATCGTATTATAGTATGTATATGTATATTTACATGCACAGTCATTAATATATAGGTATGTATATAGTAGTCTCACTAAGTTATATTGTAAACTCTGTTTAGGTAGAGTTTCCGATGTCTGTACAAAGTCAACTAGGTACAGAAAGTCCATTTCTACAGTCCATCAGTTTCTGACCCGTGTGCGATCAATAATCGAGTAGTTGGCTACTTTTTACCCTAATTTCATCGTTTCTATCGATCCGCTCCTTACCTCTGAACAGGGCAATGCAATTGGGACAAAATATTCACAGTTAAATGCACCCTTGTACGTAAATACGTGTAATGAACGTTCAAATGACGAGGCGCCGAGCAACATGCGAAGACGCGAGGTTTATTTTCGCTCCCGTTGCCGTTGGCTCGTTTCTTTCGTTGTCGGAGCATGACTCCTCGTCGCAGCGTTTCTCCTGGCCTTGGTTCTGTAACATCGGACATCGAACTCTGGTTTAATAATCAAATATGTTACTCAGTATTCAAGAAATGTCAAAATCAACAAAAATACCTGCGACGCTAAATTCTGGCAGGTTTCGTTGATCATAGTTCTCTCTCCGCAAGATATATTGGCCAGGGAATTCTCTGATTCACGTAAATGTTCCGCCAGCTTTCGCACCTCATCCAATTCGGCTAGGTTTATTTCCACCTTGCATTCTAGTTCAGTTCTATACGTGAAAGGATGAAAATACGATAAGTACGCGTTAACATTATCAGAAGTAATCGATGATAAATTCTCGACTGATGAACAATGATTACTTTTCATCTCTCAATTCTTGGATGCAAGTATCGTTGTCCAGCTGTATGATTCTCAACACTTTCAAAAGTTTCGTGACGAGATTATCGACGTCGATAACTTGATCGACCAGAGAAATCGCAGGACAATAATCCACGAGTGGTCCTGGATTGTCCGAGGTGCCTGCCTCTGACTCGCTCAAAGATTCACAGTCGTCGTCTTCCTCGTCTTCGACCTGATGACAAAATTGTCAGTTTATAAAAAAAGGAAGTAGAATTCAAATGACTGGTTCAACACTTGAACGCATTCGAGATCATTTCTGTTTACCTTACGCCGATGCAGGATGGCCTGTGTAAGATTGGAGAGGCTTGTGGATTCGTCGGTGAATCTACCACCGGATCTGCTATTTTCTTCCGTTCCATTCTCCGTGTTGCCCAGAACTCTGCGAAGAGAGTCGCTGCTCGACACCATGTTGTGGGAGTAGGTATCCGGCAGAGGGACGTCCTCCAAGACGCTCTCCATCATCAGGCAAGGTTCGGTCTCAAAGTCCAGTAAATCGGAAGAAGAGTCGAGACTCAAGTCTGGTCAAGAAAGCGTGGTTTTAGCATTCATCTCGTCACAACGAGACGTGTCGTATGTACTGATTACTCAATTTCAGGAATGGTGAATATCTTCGATACCTTTGTGCAATTTCAAAGCTTCCACCAACACAGGTTTTTTATCCATAGGTTTGCCGACAAAAGGATGTGTCGCCGCGTTTCTGATAGCTCCTATAACCGCTGAAACGAAAGAACCTCGCTTCGGACTCGGGGTGAACTCCTTGAGGCTCTGCCTGGAGCTAACAGGGCTCGACTCTACGCTGCTATTGCTGCGGCTGTATGCCTCATTGTGATATATTACATCCTGAGAACACAAGACAATCATAAAATAACATTGTTTCAGCGTCGACAAGTGAGCTTAGTTTATACAAATAGCGAGTCAGCGGCACAGGTCAGTGTTTTTTCTACTCGCTGTCACAAATTGACGGATGATCTTATATTAGCAGCGATTTACAATATGCAAAGCCAAGCACAAAGTTCGACAATCTGTTAATCGGATAGCAGCTGAAATTATTAGCGTGTCGTGTGTTTAGTTCTATGGAAACCATTAATAGAGTAATATCTGCACATTTCTGTGTGGTAAGGCGATGATTAATTTTTTGATTAGTCTGTGACGAATTTTGATGGTATACAAAGTCCGAGAATTATAATAGTGCGATTTCAGCACATGACGCACGTGTCTGAATATACTTTGTGCGATTACTTGCCATATAAAAATTGCTCGTGACATGCGCTCATGTATTCTTTACATATTCTATTGAATCAGTGTTTCGGATGGTCGGTTAATTGATCTCACAGAAGCCACAAAGCCTACTTTTTACGACAACTCACCTAATGGTAAACTCGACACTCACGAAGGAATGCAATGAAAAATAAAGTACACAAACTTTTGATTTATCGCCGGTACTGCACTAAAGAATATATATCAACAATAAACGCTCGTAATTTGAAGCTGTTCATGTGCAAGTTTACGGAAAGTTAGAGGGCACACGTCAACTGTATTTTATTTAAAAATGTTTTCATGCGACTCATAATTCTATGAAGAATGACACAATAATATGAGATGCTACTCAAATACTGCCTCAAGTTATGCAGAGTTAACTCCTGCTTGGCTTTTTAAGATAAATCGTGCACCGTGATAATGCCAATCAAATTTGGACAAAAGAATCCATAATTATGGCAGATATACTATAATTTCGAGGGAACTCTATCCCGTATCGAAGGACAAAAAATTCAATGAAGTTTCCAGTTAATATTAATAACTGGACAACGCCTGTCCAAGTTTTCAGAGCTGTGCCAAAAGCAGTGAAAATATTTCGTCACTGACGACTGTAGGGATAACAAATGGCGCCGATCTCGAATCGTATGATAAAATCAACACTTTTGGCACGGCCCTACAAACAACGAACAAGCATCAAAATTCTGCCCAATTGTCAGTTTATTCTATAAACTGTGGTCGACGGCTACCTCTAGGTCCTTTTCAGAGATATTGTAGGAAGTCACGAGCTGATCGACCAGACCTTCCAGCCTCGTTCCTAATCCAGACAAAGCGACGGCTGCCCCGGAAACGGCAGCTCCCTGCGTGAGCAGCAAATCCCTGCTTCGTCGCTCAACGGCATTCAATTTAAGATTCATGGACAAGTTTTCTTGCCTACAAGCAGTCACAACCAATGAATTAATATCAAATGTACGAAACGAGGAAAATAGTATTATATGAGAACAGTCGATTTATCTATCCGTCGATTATTCAATTAAAAATCCAAAGTACCTTCGTTGTTCGCTGATTCTCACCAAGTGCTTACACTCTTCGATCTGCCTTCCCAACTCAGATTTAGATTGCTTCATAAGTTCGTCCTTTCTTTTCACCTGTTGGAGCATAAAATAAAAAAATTGTTTATTGTCCGATGTTGCCATCTGATCGTTGCTTCGGATAAACTAAAAACCACTCGTCAAAAGGTCATCATGAATTATTTACCTCTGCTTCTGAATCTTTGAGAGCTTCCGCCAGGGTAGCCTTTTCTTCTTGAAGAAAATCCTGCATCTCCATCGATTCAGCTTCGAGTTCCTGCTGTTGTTGTAGGAGAGTTTTCTGGGCTGCTATACTCTTCTCCAAATCCTTGAATAACAATGGATAAAAATTAGATATCACTTAGAAATACCGTTGAACAAAATCAACCAGAATCTACTGACCCTGTTCAACATTCGACAAAGCGATTGCAAATCCTCGATCTCGATTTGTTGATTAGCTACGACTTGTCCGGAAGACTGTATGTGGGTTTCCAGTTCCAAGAAGCTGTCCCCATCTGAAAATAGAAGCAAGATATTTACCGTGATGGTCGTCCTCTTGGTCGAAGTAAATTGACGTAACGTATCGATAACATCAAGTGATTGGATACCTGCGTGTTCAGATTGTGGGGTGCCGAGCATGGCTAGTACTCTTTGAGCATTCTTGTCCAACTCTTGCCTGGCAAAGGCATGATCAGCTTTCTCCTCTTCTAGGATCTTCCGAGTATCGGCAAGCTCTGATTTCAGCCTATCATTTTCCACTCTAAACGAGGCAGCTTCATCCGCAACACGCTTCACCTCGGCTCGCAGTGCATTAAGATCCTCCCAAGACCCCTCCGTCTGACAAGTCTCATCCGATCTATCGACCCCCGTGGGATCCGGTACGGCTGTAACTACTCCGGCAAAAACTTTCTCCATATCCTGCCCAGTGAGGCCCGTTTGCACGCTAATTTCATGATAAATCCTAGTTTTCTCAGCAGTCTTGGTCTTCGGATAAGGGGGCAAACTCTTGTACATCGTATTATCTCTCGAAGGAACAGATTTCTTACTATTAACTCTATTAAGACTAGCGTCTCTGCTACCAGATCGGCTTCTGACAGTTTTATCATTGGCTTTAGGAACTGTGGTAAATTTGCTTCTATTTCTCCTAGGCAGCGTGGCGTAAGAGTCAGCAGCTTTACCGTCCGTGCTAGCTACAATTTTCTCCTTGCGAACACTTTTCGCTTCCGCGCAATTGGCATAACTTGCCCTGGGAGTGCTCAAAAGTTTTCTACTTTCTTCCGACGGCGTGGATCCCGGAGTTCTTCCCCTGGTGGTGGACCCACCCCGCGACTTGGCACTGCTGGCTCCGCTAGTCCCTCTTCCCCTCTGCGCCAGGTCCTTGTTGATCTCGGTGGTCAACGCGGACGGTAAAGAGTCGGGTATCGGTCTGGTCCTCGTTCGCATGTTACAAGGTGTAGATCCAAGCCTGGGAGTAGCACCCGGCCTACCGCCGGGGCAATTGGTAGGAGTGGCGTCTCTGCAGTTGATTTCCCTGGCGGAAGAGGGTTTCGACTCCCTCGACCGTCCCCTGTCCCTACATCCGGGCTGAGTCTTGGACGGAACAGTCCTGGGAGTAGCCGTCCGACTTTTAGACCTCGGAGTGGCACACGCCGTGCTGCTGGAAGGTGCAGGTTTGGCGCGCGACGGTTTCTGGGGCTCTGTCGTACCGATTTTTTTCTTATTAGCGGCTGAAACTATCACAGATCGTTTGTTATTGGTCCTAGTACCACGGGCGGAGATGCTGCCAGCTATCGAAGAACTTTCGCTTCCTCCTTCGCTGGTTCCTTCGCCGGCGTTCAGTCTCAAGTCATCCGGAAGGGTGGCGCATGGATCTTCGTAGACGGAACAGCAGCTGACTAGACTAGAGTCGCACGAGGCCTCGTCCAGACCTCCGCAACTGCTCGCATAATCGACGCTGTTCCTACTCCGAACCCTGGGCAACTCGGTGGCGCATCCTTCGACTCCACTGTCACTGCCGTCTTTACTGTCTTTACTTTCTCTAGAAAAATCCTTATTGTCCGTGACTGTATTCTGGAGGGATTCGTCGTTATCTTTGACCGCTCGTTCGGATTCAGGAACAACGTGAATAACTGTAATATTGCAGTCGCTGTTCATCGTTCCGTCGGGATCATCTTCGACGGATAATTTTGGATCGGTCGGCGAACCGAGCTCCTCGGGTACGCCGGAATCTTGCCTTGCCACATTTTGAGGGAAAGGTTCGACCAAAGTAGTGCTCTCGTTCGACAATTCCATTTCAATAATTTGATCTCAATTTTCCGAGGGCAAAAATCTTTACGGAAATCTGCTTCTCATGCTGCTGAAAAAAGAAAAAAAAATGCAATAATAACGTCCAATTCGTGCGAACATTTTGTCACCCGATATTCGTTTTATCGCACGTACACTGTTGAAAAAATTTGACTAGTAAAAATGTCTCGGCAGCAGGTCTACTCTACATTTGTGTTATATTTACACATTTTTTAGTCGATATAACACAAATGTGTTTTTAATTTAGTTGAACGATAAAAAGTGTCAAAATTAACATAAAATTTTGGCTGGACCTTTTTGCTCTGACATTTTACTTCTAACCGTGCAAAACCGATAACGAAAAAAACCTTAGCTGACATTTATCGCAGAAACATCAGCTCTGTGAGATAACAAGCAATCATAATTATAATCGGTATAAATTGTTATCGTATTAACTCTGTGGCAAAATTGTCCCGGGTATGGCCGCATATTGTTTGCATCATGGCTAGCCTCAATTACACAGTGTAATTACCTGCGTGTGCGTGTGTATGTTTAGGTGACATTGAACGAGAGAATAGAGTACCGTGCACCGGGTACTGGCCGCTGGCCGTTCAGCCAGACTTGGGTCGGGACTTCCCGCATACACGGTATTCATTTAAACAAACACTTGTGTTTCTTTCTGTGCGGTGGGATTCGATAAGCTCGCGTAAAGCGAACTACGTCATTATATACTTGTAGCGGTCGGTCGATAACAGTATCGTTCGACTCTCCCTTTCCAGATAGGTGGTATAGCGATAACGGATGGAAATTTGTCTAACTAAATAATAATAATAATGGGTAAAAAAAACTCCCCCACTTATGCACTAACAATGAATGCTCGTTAATGTGTATGTAGGACTGTACGCGATAATTGAGCGAGTATTCCCCTTTCCCCCTCTGCCTCGCTGGACTAAAAGATTGAAGGAGGAACTAGAATAAAACGAAGGAGAACCGCGACGAATCGGCTGTTTAGGCTACAAGCTGGTCGCACGTTCCGCACTGCGTTCAGTCTTTCCCGTACACCGCCAACTTTCTATACAGTGTGCTCGCAGAATCGCATGCGAAAATCCAGGGGAACTACCGCCTGTTCAGTTGCCGTGATCGGAAGATGCCTGACCTCCGTCAATCGGGCTTCCTATCCAATATAGGCGAGACCGCGCGGAGCTCGATCGTTTTACGAAAGCGTACCACGGTCTCGATCGAGTCGGGATCAGCTGCTACAGTGACATAAATCATCATTCGTCGAGTCCGTGTAACGACGGGTCTCTCGTTACGAGAAATAATAATATCGTTCGCTCGACATACGCGCGTGCTTGTAAACGTCCGAGTTTACGAGAAGCTAGCGAGTTGTACAAAATCAGTGATATGAAATCCACAAATGGACCAGAGACCTCGAAGGAGTTGAAAGGCGACGGTTTGAGAGTCGTGATGGAAGTGAACGATTTAAAGTTGAAAGTTTTCGGTGACGGCTGCCGAGTTACGGTGGGAAAAAACTGCGGAAGCATCCGCGTCGTCGGGGACGGCTGTTCGTTGAAAGTGAATTGCAACGACGGCGACATCGAATACAGAGGTGACGGCGGCTGCATTATCCTCGGACGGGGTTCGAGGACGGACTCGGTGATCTACGTAGGAGACGGCGGCAGGATAATTGTGGAAACAAAGATAGACCGCCGCGGGAGGAAGGATAATAGAACGAAAGGTTGTGTTTCGGACTCGGAACTGGAGATGAATAGAGAAAACGTGGCGAACGAGACCAAGGAGGCGAAAGAAAGAGCGAAAAAGACTTTCGTCGCGAACCAGCAACGCGCGAGGGAATTCAGAGGAGGATCAGGAACCAATTTGCGGAGGAGCAAAACGACAGTTGCCGACACGCCGAGCAATGAAGCTCCCGCCATCGTCAATACCACCAAACGTCCGACGAAGAATTGGTTTCGAAATCCAGCCTCGGTTATTACGACGTTTACGCGTTGACGAACAGTTGTCGAGCTATAGACATGTTATAGGCGAATAATTTTTCCGACGATAGATCTCACGATCAGCTAGAATTTGAGTCACAGCGGCTAATATACTGTGACATTAGACGAAGCGTCACCACACGTTCAGTCGACTCCTGATTCAGGCGGCTTAGCAGACTCTGGGAAGAACCGACTTGTGTGGCACGCGATGATTCAATATCAACGATAATTCTTGCTAAAAAAAGTCACCTCGGATGAGGTAAAAGAAAAACAAAACTTAGTTCCGTATATATGTTGTGTAATATTTCCTTTACCGAAGAGACTGATCTTAAAAATGAAGAAGCATCAAGAATAACTGAAGATAATCATCACGTTTATCAATTTGTTGTTTTCTTCCGAGTTTCGGACAGCCAAAAATAAATAAGTCTGAAATAATAATCTGTCCGTAACTTGTTATTGCGAATAGTATATGTAGTGAGATTGAACTTCGGGGAAGAGAGAAACTTGTTATTCCCCCAAACCTCAACGTTAATTGCGACATTTTGCATGTCTATATAAGTGCATACGACCATTTTGCAAATGTGACGTAACCCATATTCGTTGTAAATAACTATACGATCATTATTTCATCGATGAAATGTACAAAAACAATTCTCAATCTCCGTTTGTTAGCGTTAGTTGTCAATTAATTCAAATATTAATCTATTGTATTTATTTTAACGAACAGCGTATATGTGCAGTATTACTTATCGTTAAGAGTACGACATAATTCATAAGACGATGATCCACCGAAAATAAATAACCATCGTACGAGAGGGATAGGATAACGTTACATTCAGTCTCTTCATTATCGCGTATACCCCGCATTTCCTACGTCTCGATGTCAACCCGTCCCTCGAACCCAAGCGTGAGAGGAAAAAAGATGGTAATTAAGTCATACAGATGCATTGCAGACAGCAGCTGCGGGTAGCTCGATCGCGGCTTCAACTTTTCCGTGCAGCATATTTGTTTGGATTCGTCGAATCTGATCGAGAATCAAGCTTTTTCAACGAACTTGGATGTCGTTTCTCACGTGACAATAATTTGACTGCAGCGGTTCATATGTAGTTCGAAACGGAAGGAAACGAAGGCAACTCCTGGTGGAGGTGTACCAGGAGCTGTTTAACAGTTCGAAGACATGTTTCACCTTTTATCGTTCACTGCTTCATTGTCAGACTGGGTTCGCTAAACGCTGTCCATATACACGTAATTGGATAAGACCAAAATGTGTCAAGATAAAATTCGATTGTAAAAAATATCAAGGACGTGTGCGCCTATATGTATTCAGCGATCTGCGTTCGTACACTCGTCCTTGGCGAGTAAGTTGAATAGCCACCGCTCAAGTTTCCTCTCCATACCCTAAATTTGCCTCCTGGCATCCAATAAATATTCCACACACTGCAACAGTTGCGAAGGCAAAAGGATATTATATTATATTTTATCGCCGATGACGAAAACCTTGAGGTCCTCGTGCTAATACCTGTGCGGCACGACACGTTAATGTTATAATAATGGCGCAACGGAAGTATACATATAATATGTACCCACACGTGCAACGTCCGTTTCGGTCATCTTCGGTCGTACCGCCATCGCCGCCGGTACCTCAATAAATAGTTTTCGGTTGTGCTCAAGGATTACCGTCACGATAAATTACTTCGAAATTAATCTCTAAATAATCGGCCGTATTCTTTCGTCACCCGCATTTTTAACAGCATTATATGCACGCGTGAATGTTTATAGAAACCATGTATCATCAATTTCTCTCAATTCTAGCCTGCAGGAGCAGCAATAATCGACTACAGAAATGATAACACCGACAGAGAGCCTTAGAGGATATTTCAACTTGTTATCGTCTCCCTTTCCTCGCACAGATGCCGAGGATCATCTCTGGTGCTAGTTTTTATTCGACATCTGGCCTGCAGAGGAGAATACCAGCAGCAGTGCGGATTAGAGTTATTTTCAGAACTGGAGCGGGAGCTTGAAATTGGGACAAATTGGACTATTCCTTATATTATGGATAGCTGGCTGCGACGACTCGCGTGCGTCAATTCGGCTTCTTTCACTGAGGATAGGGGCGAGAGTGACGGTACAGGGTTCCCCCAAATATCAATTGCTAACGAATTATACATAAACATGAGCATAACGCGATAATTTCAATTTCACATTGGCAATTTGCCCACCTCTTGAGAGAAAGTAACGCGAAATCGATCCTTGATTCCGCCGTTACGCAACCGAGAACCGAACAAATACGAAACCTGCACCATCTGCATCGTGATATACGGTACCTACACCGAGGTATGGTTATGCATTGCGCAATAGCGTTGATTCCGCACGCGGCCGTGTCTCGTTGCTGCGGCTGGATGAACGAGAAACGAATCAAACGAATCAAAAGGAATGAAACGAGATGACGTTGATGAGGTGGAGAGGTAATGAAATTAACGAAAATAACGATACAACACGTAACGAGTGAAAATTTCGCGAATGTCAGCGAGAGAGCGCGGATGGAGCGAGGAGAATGATATTAACGCGAGTCCGGGGCTATAAATAAAGTTCATGCAACGATGCACGCCGGTGGTAGCGAGCAACCAGAACCAACCCCCCCGTTTGACCCGCGTTGGATTGGCAGACGAGAGTGTGGCATTCTGCCGAGGGCATTTACCGGTCAAAATCATCGCGAGTTATATTTATTCACCTATACTTGAGAGGCTTGCTTCGCGCTTTCAAGCCCTCCTCGTCGTCAGCCTCAATCTAATCATTACCAATCATCGTTTGAGACGTCGATTTATCGTTCTCGCGATACCAATGTAAGGCTACCAGACGTCCCGGATTAGGCGGGACAGTCCCGGATTTCAGCCAAGTGTCCCGGATTTTTTTTTAACCCGAATTCGTACCGCATTTACAAAAATTGTCCCGCATGTCCCGAATTATGTGCGAGTTCGTTTCAACTTTTTTTTCCCAAGTATTCGCTAGGCGTATAGTCTTACGTATATGAGACTCAAGAATGCTAGTCTGCGATACTAAGATTATAAAATATGAGAAAATATATTGAAAGTTCAGTTCTTATGTGAAATGTCATAAAATAGTAAATTCCCTACACTCACGTCAAACATTATTAAAAAAAATTGAACAACTAAATGATTACATGCATACATTATTTCGGGGGGGGGGGGGGGGGGGGGAGAACCAATAGTGCTGTCCCGCATTTCAGTACTTCAAATCTGGTAGCCTTATACCAATGTCCGAGTTATCGTCCCCGAAATTCTTTGTGTTTTATCGTGATCTATTACTAGATACGTATACTGATATTATCATTATCGAGATGCTTGTTTTCGACGCTCACGATTAGCCGAGGAAACGGATGCGTTAAATTAACCTTGATGAGTTATGATGAAGGAGAAAGAGACAAAAAGCGAAACTTGGTTGTTGCCGAGAGACGTACGCGGATGTAAACAGCATTCGTAATTCGTATACGTTTCGTAACTGCGGTATACTCTGTATACATCTACATCTACCTGGTGGCGGCTACAACTATCGCAGGCCCTTCGCGTGTGCATTTACCGTTATCGCATTTATTATCATTGATAGATTGTTGTTATATCGTCATTTGTCAGATCCCATGCCACGGCACTCGACGTGTGCCGCATTTAGAATTCGGATGAAACGATATAAATCGTGTGTGTGTACGTATGTATAACGTATAGTCGCAGTGCATGCACGCGAACCCAGAAAAGGCGTTGTATCGTTTGTTATCGCTGAAGCAGGAAGTGAAATAAACTCGCGGCTACCGCAGACTCTGCAGCACCGTCTTTCTCTTCAGAAGGTTCCGAGGGAACCTACGTACAAAACTACGAGCGTGTTTGTTGACACGAAAATCTACCGTTAAAAGAACACGAGCCCTACTGCACGTGGCCCCGTGCATTTCATCAACCCTCTGAGGATGTTTGGTAGAAAATTCAGACGATTGAAAATAGTTTATCATTCTTTGCTACACGCCGAGAACTCCCATTAAGGAAGGATTAAAGGATTAGCTATGTTATACCGCGTGGACGGGGTGTATCGACCCATCATATCCTCGTTTACGGAAATTGACAATAGCGATTGACTTGATACTACATTGACTTTCATACTACATTACAGATTCAATAGCACGATAGATTCTGCATCGACCCAGGGGTTGAAAACAACACAAGCGCGATCGGCCTACCTACGTTATCGCAATACATCACCACGGCGACACTCAACCAATATCGATCAAACTTTCCTTATCCAGAGATCAAAGCGTAGATTTACTATTTTCTATTTTTATTTTACTCTGTCGCGAATGATAATAATTCTTGTGTAATATAAACGAGAACCAAAATGTACAAGTTCGAATCGTATAAATGATGTTTCATCGTAGGTATTCACTTTTATCCTCACCGTACTCACGATCAATCGGATACAAAGGTGGTATTAGAACAAGAACGAAGTAATCGCACGAAGCTTGGAGAAAAAAAAATGACAATCGTTCGGTTCCACCTAATATCCTGGCTCCTGACAAATCGCGACATTCGATGTGCATCCTGTACCCCAGATTGCACGTAGAATCGATTTCGGGGGTTAATTACCTTTATTTCGACGGTGTTATCAATCCAGAATAGAAGTGAGAAATAGTCCGGGCCCTAGCAGGTATCCATTTGGTCGGAGAATTCTCTTCGACGCGACACCACAACACGACTCACGCACGTTTGTCAGCGAAACAAATAAAAGTACAAAGTAAGTCCGGTCAAACGAAATGCTCCTTGCTCCTGCGAAGAGCGGATTCGCGCACACCGCATCGAACGAAAGCCAAATGACGCCTAGGCTCTGACCAGCGACGTCTATTGGACAAAATATGTGTCATGGCTGCCCGCCGACCGGCTGTTTTGCCCTCGACTCTTCTCCTCGACCCCGGACTGGTTTCTGAAGAGGTTTTTCAATTTTTGGAAACCAGCTAACTCGCCATTGACATTAATTTCGATCGCGGAAAAGATTCTTCACGCTTTGTCGCCGTTCCCGAGTCAATCGTCGCCCGATTATCGAGTACGGAGATATTTGAAAGGCACGTCGCTCATTGGTCGTTCCATGAACGTCACGTGACCTACTTTGCTTTCAACTTCAACGTTCGAATCGTTCGAACGCTATAACAAATGAATCGTTTTTGTTTATACATTTTCCCCTTTTTTCTAATTTGTATTTCTTCACGAATCGAACAAGAGGTAGAGACAAATGAACAACGATCGAATGCACAAAGGTGGGGGTATTTTGTTTATTTGAACCCTCTCATAGCGGGTAACATTGTCATTAGCGCGTCTTCCATGGCCTTCTTCTCCTTGTCGTTCCTCAGTCCGGACCACATCTTCTCCAATTCTTTGCGTTGGTATTTCTTCAGTAACAAAATGCGTATGAAATGAAATGAGAATTCATTTGTTAAATAGAACAGTGTAATTTATACTTGCCTGAATAAAAAGGAAACAGTGCTTCATCGTAGCTCCGACGTAGAGAATCTTGAGCGAAACGATGCGACCCCCAATTTCAGTCACCGCAGGAACAGAATTTATTACAAATCTATGCGGTCCGTGTCTGACTTTAACCAACGCGATCCTCGTGTGGTTGTTGAAATATTTGGCTGCAACGAAGCAGAATAATCAGGAGTCTGTTTGCGCTGTTGTTACAACATCTTCTGCGAACCACGCCGCAAGGCACGGTAGTCGCGCTATTCACCATTAAAGCCTGCTTTAATCGAAGCTATCCCAAAGTCTCCGTACATGTGCTCGACTCTCTTCTGTATCGCATAATGCAGAGCGGCTCCTTTCAATGACAAAGGCTTGTCCGACTTGTCAGCTGGATTTATTTGCACGGTCACATATCTGAAAATTGTTGCGAACATAATATCACATGAAACCAAACCGAACTTCGATCGTTCCCCTTTTATGTTTTATCGCCAAAAAGGTTAAGCGACACGAGCCAATGTGAATTCGTACCTGTTCTTGAACCGAACCATCTTTGGCGTAAGTTACGTCTGAATGAAAAACGTAAGATGACACGTTCCCCTCCACGATTTGTATACAATCCTTGAGGTTATGTCGTGTTATGATTTGTCTCGTCAGGTTGGATCAGGTGAGGTTAGCTTGCCGAAAAAACGAAACTAGGTCAACGGTGCATGTAGGCAAAAAACGACATTTGGCTATACTTGAAACACTCTTTGGATCGAAGCGATGCATCATCGAAGAACGATACTGCAGATTAAGCACGCGTCATAAATGTGAACACGTGGACACGCGGATGTATGCGTGTTCGCGATAGTAAAGAGAATGTTATCTCCTAGGGTCACGTAGCTTTTGAATTTGATTACGAAACACGGTTCTGCGTGTATCGAGACTCGTCACTGTCGCGTTTCATCTCAATACAACGTCCAGTTATCTTCACCGTTTGAATTTATCCAGAATCCAGCGCTGCACCTTTTCGATGGCCTTGAGTTACTTTGTTGGCGTAGATGTTGGGTCGGGCAGCGCCAGAGCAGCCGTCGTATCTTCGGAAGGCCGGGTGGTCGACGTGTCGACTTGTTCCATCAAGACTTTCAACCCGCAACTCAATTTCTATGAACAATCTTCGGACGATATTTGGGCTGCAGTTTCCACTGTCGTCAAGGTAGTTCGAATTTATGACTTTTATCGAAGAAGAATTATGCAAATGAGCTCCGATGAAATTCACACAGTGGTTTGAGCTATAGGAACTCATTCAATACTCGAATTCATAGACCGTGACCAAAGATGTTCCGCAAGAAAGCATTCTCGGAATTGGTTTCGACGCCACGTGTTCGCTGGTTGCCCTCGACGGAGAAGGAAAGCCTGTGACCGTCAGTCCCACGGGTACGGGAACGTTGAAATTACGTATTGAGGATGAGGAATTATCGGAAATAAATTATTTGTATTTTATCCAGCTAACGACGAGCAGAATGTCATTCTGTGGATGGATCATAGAGCGGAAGCGGAAGCGAATTTTATAAACTCGACCGAGCACGAGATGCTGAGGTATGTGGGTGGAAAGATATCCTTGGAAATGGAGACTCCAAAAATGCTTTGGTTGAAAAAGAATTTGCCTAGCTCTTGGTTTCGAGCTAAGCTACTCTTCGATTTGCCCGATTTCTTGACCTGGCGAGCCACTGGATCACAGTCCAGGTAGATTGATTGTCAAATGAGAATGGAATGCGATAGCCAAAAATATATCCGTCAAGATTCGACGCCCGATTTCTTTTCTCACAGATCCCTGTGCTCTCTGGTATGCAAATGGAATTACAAAGCGGGACCTGACAAAGAGAAAAATGGCTGGAACCCAGAGTTTTTCAATGAAATTGGACTTTCTGATCTGAGCGAGAACAACTGGAGCAAGATAGGTACCAAAATATATCATGGTCCGATCGTCTTTTTTCGTTTCATTCAATTTCCACTGAATTGAGAACGTCTACTTTGATAACAGCAAGAACACCGAGCTTAAAGAGTAATGATTTGTTAATCTCTACAGGTAACCGAGTTGAAGCTCCTGGGAATCCAGTGGATTCCGGATTGTCACCTGAAGCCGCACTAGAGCTAGGACTCCGTCCGGGCACTCCGGTGGGAACTTCGATCATCGATGCACACGCCGGAGGCCTGGGGATGATCGGCTGTGGTGCACCTGGTGTCGACAGTGACTTTCGCACCCGACTGGGTAACTCTCCCTTGTAACTGTAACACGATACGATAATAATATTGATCTACGATCTATGACCTTTACCTTTCCAGGCTTGATCTGCGGCACCTCGACCTGCCACATGGCAGTCAGCGACGAGGAGATGAATGTGGGAGGAGTCTGGGGTCCGTACTACAGCGCCATGGTTCCAGGGCTCTGGTTGAACGAAGGAGGTCAAAGTGCGACCGGCAAATTGTTAGATCACATAATTGATTCTCATCCGGCGGCAGCGTCCATTGTTCGGAACCTGAAAAAAGGAGTGTGAGTGGCTTTCACGGCTACATTTGTATTTTCTGGGTCGTTTCATTTTACCTGGATCACTTCCAACAGACACATCCAGCAGTATCTGTCAGAGCTTTTGGAATCAATGGCAAAGAACAATTCCCTACTCGACGTTGCTTTTTTGACCAAGGACATCCACGTCTGGCCTGACTTTCATGGAAATCGTTCGCCACTGGCCGACCCGAAACTTTGCGGAATGGGAAGTTGATTCTTTTTTTTATCCCCTGGCACATCCGGGCCTCGCAAACCCAGATCTATCCATAAATTTTATCGTTCACAGATATCTGGCTTATCTTTGTCCTCCGATAAAGACGATCTCGCCGTTCTCTACTTGGCTACTGTACAAGCCCTGGCGGTAATACCACACTACCTGAAACGTTTCAAGTGTATCAGCGGTCATGACAATGATGATCAATTGCTTGTTAAAGTACGGAACAAAACACATAATCGAAGCGCTAACATCATCGGGTCATAGGATAGAAACGGTCCTGATCTGCGGAGGCTTGAGTCAAAACCCTCTATTCGTCCAGATGCAAGCTGACGTTGTTGGACTGCCAGTATTGATTCCGATCGAGAGAGAATCCGTTCTACTGGGCGCCGCTATACTCGGGTCTTGTGCGGCTGGAACTTTTCCATCTGTAGAAGACGCTATTCGGGCGATGGGAGGCTCCGCGAATCTTACAACTCCCAACGCCTTGACCAATGAGTAAGCGAGTTCCTAGGCAGACGAATTTCTGCAGAATACTTCAAGGCAACAGAAAAATAGCATATTTTTTCATCTATTTCAGTTACCACCAACGAAAATATGCGGTATTTAAAAAGATGGTCGAGGATCAAAAAAGTTACTCCCGTATAATGCGTCGCTGATGCAAATGCCCGCGATTCCGAAGACAGTTCTGCAACTGACATCATTCCTGTTGTGCTTTATTCTATTTAATAACTAGTTATGTAAAATAAGTATCGTATCCATTGATTTGGGCGAAGGGAAACATTCGTTTTGTATAGTAAAGGTATAGGTTTTCATCTTGTAAATGTTTATATTTCAATAAAAATGTATATTCATAAATCGTGTCTATGAACACGTGACCATAATATTCACTATCAAATGTCCCTTACTTTTAGAGACAACTGGCCATAGGATATCTATATTATTCAATAAAAATCTCGAATGGAAGATCAATAGTATATAACTGAAAGAACAACAAATGATATAATTGTTGATATTACAACAATAAAAGGATATACCGTATTTACACGGTTATAAGCCGCACCTTTTTTCGCTTTTTGGACCTCCCAAAACCCGGGTGCGGCTTATACGCGGATGCGGCTTATACGAGGATACAAATGTGGAAAATTGAACAAAAAGAACGAAAAATATTGAAACGGCGGAGTAACTTGGAATAGGTGTAAGAAAAGCGATAATCGGAAAGTGAAAATACCAGAAACACATTATACCTAAAATCTTTTTATCGAAATCACTACCATCAACACTTAGGTACCTATTTAAAGCTTCAATATCGCGGCTTATACGAATATAAAAACGTTTTTCAGAATGCGGCTTATACGAATATAAAAACGTTTTTTCAGCAATGACCCCTCCAAAATCGGGGTGCGTCTTATACGCGGGTGCGGCTTATAACCGTGTAAATACGGTAATATATAATTAATATAATAATGAGATAATCTTCGCTTAACGTGAGTCAATCTCTCAAATCGATCGTCGTATATAACATAATAATTATCAATTTCCAACGAATGTCAACAAAATTTCTGGATATCCTCAGTGAGACAATTTCGTACGTACATTTTTTATCTTCGAGGTAAACAAAACGCTTTTTCTGTCACAGCACAGACAAAAGTTTCACCTATATTTCACAAGTAGTATACGAATCTGAGCGTTTTATAATAAAGATTGACAAAATCCATTTACAAATAAAACTAATTTCTTTTCAGGTATATTGCTGAAGTATGTGTGACGCAATAATTCGATTAAAATATGCAGCCAATATAATCAAATCAGTGTCGCATCTGCAATATATGCCCTAAATATTTACGTAAATAATATCAATACGCCACCGTTGTATATGTATAAGAATAAACATTATTTTCACACGCTATCGTTGAAACATTATCAACGAACAGCTGGATAATATCTAACGCCAGAGATCAAGCACTTTATTAGAACTGAACAAAAAATACTTGATCTCAAAGAATTGCTTTGGATTTCTTTGATTAAACTAAATTAATCGTACAGAACGGCAGTTGAGAAAATCAACTGCACAATGCACGGGTGATGAGTTCTGGTCAACAACCGGCCGATATTGCTGTATTATTGCTACAGTCTTGTTCGCTACTTTTGTTGTATAAGATATACGTATACATATACTCGGAAATGAGTAGCTGCCCATAGTTTCGGATATAAAAATAATGACATGTATGTATGTGTACATATATGTATATATATGTATATAATCTTGTGCATAAGAATTATTAATCCCAATTGATTGAGTCGCCCAAAATGATAATCATATTACGCTGCGTCGGTTCAGCGTGTATGTAAAAAATTATGGACGTGATTTTACTACAGCAAGTCACTGTATTATTGTATTGATAACAATTTTTAATTGATGCCGAGATGATTATAATTATTATTAACATTAACATGGAAGGCACTTGCGTTCAAGTCTTATATACGTTGTGCGAATGTATGAAAAAATGGATTTGGAAGACTTCCATTTTCTTAACATTTTTTTACAGTATAATTTCATTCTTTTTTTTCCTTCTATTCTTTTATCTTTTCCTCTTAAAACTGTCGCAACTTTCAATATTAAAATACTTTGTAAAAATCTTTCATATAAAATATACAATTTTAACATGAGTCAATGTATACTAATCATTATTCAAAAATAGACACACTTTGACTACTGAACAGTAAGAAAATTGATTATAGTCGGCACTTGGATGAAAGAATTTTCAATTATTGGTTCTCCCACTTTTAGCAACACCATAAAGTGCCGCAATAGCCTAATACTGTTCAGGATAAAATCAAGTTTTTAAACAGTAACAGAGGTCCTCCTAAGGTCCCGATAAATTCTCAACTCAATTTCTCATTTCTGAGTAATAAAATTAGCACTCGGCTATCTTCCTTTTCTCCCTCCTCGTCAAACGTAATGGACTAAGTGAAACGATAACTCTCCGCAATGTGATGTAACATGTACTGAAATGCGGTAGAGGATGTCGTGCCAAACCTTTGCCTCCACAAATGTGTAGACAGAATATGCTGACCCATGGACTGCGTAGCTTCCTGAACATCTTCGCAAACTTCTACGCCGGTCTGCCAGATAGTTTCTATATGTGAAAATGAAAGCAAATTTGGTCGATTATATTATTATATTGTCTAACAAATTCCAATAATTGGGTATCGACAAAAGGTAACAAAAATCTGCAATAAACTCGTACCGAGATTGTTGAACAGATTATTTGTGCCAGGCGGATCGAACTTCCGAAGATCCTCGACGCTGATTACTTTGTACTGTTTAAGTTCCTGTATAGATTCATAGCTACAGCATCTGGCTCTGCTGTTAGCAACGATAAAGCTCCCAGGCGCCGCATGTTGAACAATTTCCTTCAATGCCTCCTCGACCATTCCGCATTTGCCGACATTAGAATTAGGGAGCTGTGAACAAGATCCCGTCATTTAATACAATAATACTATAACGGATCAAAGTATCGTGGTTATCCGACAGCAAATAAAAAATTCGTGCCTCAGGAACGGCTTTTATCATGTGCAACCACATTCTGGGCGGAATGGCGCTGGCTTCGGCGATGCAAAGTATAGTCTGGGAGTTGTTGTTGCGCTTTTTATGAACCGTCGTGTCTATAACGTTTTCGGCCCCCATATATCCGCCAGGAAACTCGTCTACTACGAGAACGCTGTCCTTGCCACCGAGAGTCCATTCCTCGGGGTGTCTGGCAACATAGGCACTGGCGACTTTGGCGCATCTTTCGTAAACTCGCTTCACCACGTGAACTTTGAGGTCTGCAAGCCAATGAGAATTAGATATGTAATCGTACCTTCCTCCGATTTCGTACACGATGGGTATAAATAATATGCTGAGCAACTGACTGAGGTAGGTGGCCGCGACTGCATCCGGCACGACTTGACACCAGCCCAGTATAGTCTGAAGGCATAATTTCAGGTCGCATTTGATAGCCAGGAAGAACGAAGCGTCTCTTATGGAGAGTTTTTTGTTACACTCGGGACACCCCCAGCTGTACTTGTCAATTATTCTCGCCGGGTTCCAGGCCATCGTCCGGCTTTGGCAATTTGGTTCCGGGCAATTCGATACTGTCCTCATGAGGCTCATCTCTTTTAACCAACTGCACAACTCTCCCTCGTGTCCTTGTTGCAGCATCGGCCTCACCACCAAGTCAAAGTAGCCTCCGTGGTCGCCGAATCTTTCCACAGCATTCGCGTCGTGGCTGGAATTCATATTTCATATTTCATAATTGATAATTCAGATGAAGCATTCATTTATTATAACAGCAAATGAATTGGCCTATTCATTTGGAATATGAACGCGAATTTAACGGCTTACGATATCGATTCGATTTTTGCTACTGAAAAAATGCAGTAGAGATAGAATATTGTCACGTATCCCTCTATTGAATGATTATGGCTACTACTGACGGCGGTATTGATTTTTCGCGGAGGCCGAACAGCGATCGGTGAACGCTCATAACGAGGTGAAAAAAATCATGAAATGCGTGTAGATGGATCATATTGCCAACATTCCCTGGATTCGTCGAGAAATGTGACAAATTATTGCACAAAGTTTTATAACCTGAAATCAATATGAATAGGAAAACACTTTATCCACTTACTTTCGACATTTTAATTTCATATCGGACATTTTCTATGTTCCATCCGTGTTTGTCGATTGATATGAATGAATTAAATCAAAAATTAAATTGCCTCAGTGGTAGGATAAATAAAAAAAATCAACACAAACAGAGAATGAAAATAATAATATCATCAATGAGATGATAATAATAACTAACTAAATCAGATGTAAAGAAAATGAACTTGATTTTTCCATTTTTTCAGTGCATGACGCGCCATCTGCATGTCAAACATTGTACCGCTCGCCGGAGCCTTCGAAGCCACAATCAACGATATCCGCCAATCAAAATATCACATCTTCACAACCACGACGTGTTACGATACGTTCATTGAGAACCGCGGCGAACGGTAAACGATCCGTAGATCCGATTGGCGGAGTAGGAGTCATTGATAATTCTTCGCCAATCACAGAAATGATTGATTTTTCATTGAATGCCTGGAAATGTTAACATTTGATTGCTACATGGAATTATTGAATGCTTCCGCGCATCTCGACGTGAACGCGTAGCGTTCCAATGGACACAACGAACTTAGCTTTACCGACGGAAAATTATACCGATAGGCATACCACGACGATGAGTTCCTGTCCTGTTCGCGGTCCCCTTTCTTTAAAAGTTTCTATGACGCACGTGCTGGTTGAGAATTTGTAGGTTAAACCACTCGTCGGTCAATTAAATGATGAACAGCGAGTAAGTCATAAAATGGGCATCGATAAACAGGATCAACACCGTTCCGGTGCGTTCAAACAATCGAATAAACTGCACAAGACTGGGAGACACCGTAGCAAAGGGGCGATCGAAAATGCGGTCAAAGGTACCCTTCACTCGTGTACATAAGAATAAATAAATAATCGTCACTTCGATTCGGTTTTCCAATCGGTCGTTATTCCTTCTGGCCTTTTATCATGCGAATTTCAACTGTCACCACCCAGGTAAGGTCGCCGCCACGAGTCTGTCGAAAAAAGTTCGTAGGGAATTACGAAAAGAAGATCGCAGAAATCAGGCTCAGCAAATACGTCAGAAAAAACGGGACGAAGCTTTGGCCAAGAAACGTAGCCTCGGAGGATCCCTGCCTGCGCCGCTACTCGTCGTCGTTATCCCTCTTAACAGGGATCTCGATCCGGTTTCCATTCTTTCTTTGATAACCGGTGCAGACCAGGATGCAATTATTGCCAAAAGCCCGTCCGGTGTCACGCACATTAGGTGAGAGACTGATACAATTTTCATTCCGTAATGTTGAAAATGTAGCAATCGTGTGGAACTCGATTGATTTTCATACATTTTTTCAGCGTGCCAAGATTCAAGCAACGATATTCGTTCCTCGTTCCACCGTCAGGAAATATTCTGGCTAACTTGGACGCGGTCAAAGTTGCAGATACGATATTATTCGTAGTTACTACCGCTTCAAAGTCTGAAAACGATTCACCGAGCGAATCCATCGATGACTGGGGAGAAGAAATCCTGTTGGGAGCCATAGCGCAAGGTCTACCCAGCAGTATTGTGGCAGTCACAGATCTGGAGAGTTTGAATCCAAAGGTACGAACCTTACGGCTCTCCTTGCAGGTATGTCTGAGGGAAAAACTCGTCGCTAAATATTCTTCTTCGTTTTCCTTCCATAAACCAACAGAAGCGACAAGACGCCAAACAGCAAGTGCAGAAACTCATCGCCAAGTGGCTACCGGAAGAAAAAATCGTTCCCCTAGAAAAAGCAGCAGATTCTTTGAATGTTCTACGACGTATCGCGTCTCAAAAACAAAGGAGTGTGTCTTACAGAGACAAGAGACCTCATCTACTTGCAGAACACGTCACTTTCAAGGCTGGAGATGAGGAAGTATAACTTGTCGCCTATTGTTCTTGGCTTCCATAACTTTAGTCTTGTTTCCCATCGGATATGTGACCATATGCATGCTTGGTACTTTCACAGGGAAACCATAACCGTGGTACTCTGGAGGTGACAGGCTATCTGCGGGGTGTACCGTTGTCGGTAAATGGTCTGGTGCACATTCCCGGATTTGGAGAATTTCAAATGTCAGAAATCGATGCGCCCGAAGATCCCTATCCTTTGGAAAAAGGAAGGTCCAAAGATTCGGCTGGAACTAACGACGTGGATATGGACCGAGGTGCCGTTAAACGGGTTTTGGAACGAGCAGATCCAAGTAAACAGGTGTGGACAAGTTACCCTTATACTCGGAGGGCCGAATAAAACGTGAATAACGCTGATTATTTGGATTATTCTGGATTTCAGGAATCTCTACGAAGCGAAAATATACCTGACCCGCTTGATGCCGAACAAACCTGGCCTACCGCGGAAGAATTGGCTGAGGCCGAAGCGGAACAGAAGAAAAAAAAGATTGTCAAGCGAGTTCCCAAAGGCACATCTGCTTATCAAGCTGCCTGGATACCAGACATTGACGGCGGTGCGTCTTCGGATCCATAGAATCAAGCACAGAGTTATGAAACTTCAAGTTAACAAGAATTTATTTTACAGAGGAATTGGATGAAGAATCAGGCTCCGAATCTGAAGACAATGACATGGCAGTGGACATGGATGAATCAGAGCAGAGTGAAGACGGGGAGGATGGCAATGACGATTATGAAACAATCACAGTCTCAGAAGCAGCTCCCGACGAACAGCGATACGATCAACAAATTGACATGCAAGAAGAACGGCAAGCTATTATGAAGATCAAAGGTGATTAATAACTTCCTCAGAAGCCCCGACTCGATACCTGTTCAAATATATTTACATCTCTTCGTGTATGCCATCATAGACGCAAAAATGGACGCTCAATTTCCCGACGAAAGAGACACTCCGCAGGATATATCGGCAAAGGAATCTTTCCAGAAGTATCGAGGCCTGGAATCATTCAGGACGAGCCTTTGGGATCCTAAAGAGAATCTGCCTGCCGATTATGCCCGAATCTTTCAGTTTGAGAATTTCGATCGAACTCGCAAACGTATTTTAAAAGAAAACGAGGATAGGTCAGGGGCGATGGTAAGAGCATGAAATTGTGTCCCAGGAATATATTTCGAGCTCTTGGTATTAGAAATATATAAAAAGAAAAATGTAAGCAGAGATCTCAAGTCGGGGCATTCTTACAGCCTGGCTGGTACATAACTATCCATGTTGCCGGGGTCAGCGCGGATCTTTACAAGGCTTACATCACGGCCGAAGAACAACCGCTGATCGTTTTCGGCTTACTGCCCCACGAGCAAAAGATGTCCGTATTGAATGTTGTTCTGAAACGAACGAACGTTAATGCCGATGCCATTAAATCTAAGGAGAAGTTGATTTTCCAATGCGGATTCAGGCGATTCGTTGCCTGTCCGATATTCAGTCAGCACACTAACGGAAACAAACACAAGGTAAGCACGAGCTCATCTTTCGAATCGTGACACCACAATTTGCAACATCTAGAAAGTGATATTTAACCGTCTTACCGTTTTCCAGTACGAACGATACTTTCAACCGGATAGTACGGTGGTAGCGAGCATGTATGCACCTATCACATTCTCGCCGTGCCCTGTGATGTGTTTCTTAGAGAAGAGAGACGGGAGTATGGTACGAAGTCCTTATTCATAGTTGCTCCATAAAGTTGACACAAGAAGCGTCGTTTTGACTCTGATTTTGAATGTTACAGGAGCTAGTAGCGACGGGGAACGTACTTTCGGCAAATCCGAATCGAATAGTAATAAAAAGAGTCGTTCTCAGCGGATATCCATTCAAAGTCCACAAGCATTCAGCCGTTGTACGTTTCATGTTCTTCAATCGAGACGATATCAATTGGTTCAAACCTGTAAGACTACATACCAAACACGGCCGTCGCGGCCACATCAGAGAACCTCTGGGTAATTATATTTTTCTTTTGGGCTTTGGAGGCGTACTTGAAGACAGAGAGAAACTTGACGACTGTGTTTATCTAATTACAGGCACTCACGGACACATGAAATGTGTATTCGATGGACAACTCAAATCCCAAGATACCATTCTGATGAATCTGTACAAGAGGGTATTCCCAAAATGGACCTATGATCCGTGCCTGATCACAGCTACATCCAGAGTGGCCAACGACGTCGAGATGGAGTGACCAAGTATTAAGTTTGACATCCAAGATGTACGAACGTAAAAGTGGTCAATACAATGTTTTCATTTGCAAATTGCAATTCCCTTGCCATTTGTTTTGTTTTTTTATTACCCCTCGTCAAAATGATATTGATTTATACATAGAGTAGAAAATACAAAATATTTCTAAACAAGAATAAAATTGACGACATGGAAAAATCAGTATTCAGAAATCGGGATAGAAAGAACAAGTTACCTACTGTGACATGTTTGCGGCTCACTACAAGGTGGCAATTGGTAAGTGGACAAGAAATTCTTCCTTTTTTACGTCTTGTTATTGTTTTATAATCAAACCATTCATTCGACTATAATATTATCAATAAATATCTGTACAAAATACTTCCTGACATTCTGAGACACAGAACAAATATACTATACGATGTGCCTAAACACTGCACAATCGATTGTACATATACACGTTTTCTTAGCAAATGTCCGTGCGGAGGATATAAAATGAAAGAGAAACAGAGAAACAAAATAACGAATTGAACATACTGCGAATATTTTCAATAATCATCTCTCCTACGAGTTTTAACCAACATTTTGTACTTGCATGGGAGTGGTCGTACCATATTATTCAATTATGAGCCTGTTCATGAAATATCTAATACAACCCATTGAACGTTCATATCCACGATGGTGAAGTTGTCATCAACATCGTCACAAAATACCACTTATAAGTACATCTTTGGACCGAATCTGAGATACTTTCTGGCCCCCATAAACGGGTAATTTATCATACGGGTAATTTCAAAATCTCATCTAGCGAAGTGAAGAAAAAATAAGTAAAAATAAGTAAGCTGAATTTAACCGATCGTTCAGAAATTGTTTGTGGCTTAGAACGTTCAGGTATCAAATACTCATTGGGCTGTCGAGAACGTGAGATATCTTTAAATAAATATATAAGACCGCGAATGTAGTATGGACCTTGGATGTAGCAGAAGTAACCGAAAATGCACCATTCACTCTCAATAAAATGCTTTGAATTAGAATTAGAATGTAAAAAATGTCAATGAATTTGAAGAAATTAGTTGTTCACGTCGAAAGATAAAGTCGGTGATAGTCATTTGCACCAAACGCACAGTTACACTTTGGACATTTCCGTTGGCGAGTTTCATACCGAGTACGCAAACAATCCCAACAAAAGACGTGAAAACACTTTGTCAGAACGGCGTCTTTGCGTTTAACTTTGCACGACGGACAAGTCAAAGTCTCTTTGTATTCTCTCAGTTCTTCGGCCATCACCTCATCCAGAGTTTCAGCCAGTTCTATCTTCTTCATTCTTTCCACCTTCCTCCGCAGCTGGGCGATTTCCTCCTAGGGAAAGGAAAATAATGTCATTGCAGGCCCGGTAGATCGGTCTATGAGTCTGACCGATTGACGATCGATATGTCCGAGAAAAAAATACCTGTAATCTCTTAGTTTTGTACGCTTCTGCCTCTAGCGAGCTAGTTTTTTCTGCAACAACTTGCTGGGCCTCCTTCATTTGGGAATGATATTTTTCTGTGAAAAAATGTACAATTATAGACGATACATGTTAGAACGAAAGACGAAGAGGAAACTTTCAAAGCCACACCGTCGCTAAATACAGTTGTACACCCTACACTCACCGAGATGGAGTTTGAGATCAGCAGCCGACTGGGCACTCTCAATGGCCTTCCGCTTATGCATTTCCATCGCCTGTTGTCTGAGGGCCAATTCCTTCTCCACCGTCGCGAGGGAATTTTGCAGCAGTCTTTCCTTCTCCTCTAGTTTTCTGACCACCACATTGGCCGCTTCGACTTGGGTGGTCAGGGTGATCACCTGCTCCTTTAAAACATCTTTCTCCTCCCTAGCCAGTTTGTGGAGCTGATTACTTTTAATCCTTTCGGTCATCAGTTTGAAATTAGCGTCGTCCTTCTCTCTCAATTGCTGTATAAGCCTTGAATTCTGTTCCTGCATATCCTCAAATGCTTGTCCGGTGACCTCCATCTCGTTGAGAAGGGCCTCCTCCTCCTGCAGCCAGACGCAATTCTGTTCAGCGTTACACCTCCGTCCCAGCGCATACCCGGCACCAAAGATATCACTACTAACATGCATAGCCATTATCTGCGTTACACAATGAAACTATCCTCGGACAGACCCTCGGGCGTTCGTATTACACTCGGATATTTTAATCAAAAGACAACAACGAGCAACGAGCTTCCCCTCGAGTTCGAAATTTGTCTCCGGATGTTAATGTTAGCTAGCAACGCTCGGTTACTCATTTAGTGAAGGTGCAGATTAGTGGCGATGCATGCAGAGGAAAGTATTTCAACGAATGCATGAAAATTGTGATCTACCTGTTTCTGCGAGGCTACCTGTCTTTGCAAAGTGTACGTCTGTTCCTCCAGTTTTTTAATTTTTATTTGCGCATCTTCGTCGGCTAGCTTTTTGCGCTCTTCTCGCTTGCTTTCCTGCCAATTATTGTTCACCTAATATGTTACAATATTCTACTTGATTAAAGATATTGAAAATTATTTAAGATCTCCATCGCATAATACCTGGATCTTCTTGATCTGTTGGCGCAGCTCCTCCACCTCGGCACGAGTTTTACGTTCAGCAGCCATCAGCTGGACCTTGTCTCGTTGTTCCTTCCCAACACCCTTATACATGTCCAATAACAGCTTCATCTCTTTCATTTCGTTCACAGCTTTCCTGCGCAATAAAAAGTACATTGATCGTCGATTCGATCAAGATGCCGCGGTCCATGCCCGAGTAATGGTAGAAATGTTTCGAACGTACTTCAACTGAGCCTTCAGATCTCTGACCAACTCGGATTCAGCTATTTTCGTTTCTTTGGCGCGATGAGCGGGATCTCTGTGCTCCGTCTTCACTGCCTCTTTCTTTACATCCTTCTCCCTTTTGATATCTTTCTCCTTTTTAAGAGTGGGCGATGCCAGAGTCAGAGAATCGGGCGTTCCCTTGCTACCGTCCCCTTCCCCAACATCGACCGTTTCAACCTCCTCGTCGGCTCCGGTTTCTCGCTTAACGGCAACCCCGCTTTCTTCCTTGATCTGGAACAGTTTATCGTTGGTTGATTTCATACCGCAATTGAATCAAACCTGACGGGACAAGAAACTGACGAGGGCGACAAACCTGGGTCGATCCGGGCAGAGAACTGGACGTATCTTCTTCTTTGCCGCTGCAATCCGAGCTACTACCTTCCTTGTTTTCCAATGCAGTTTGCTGACCGAGTCTGTTCGTCAATTCCTCCACTTCCTTCTTCAACTGTTGATAATTCATCGAAAATTGGACATAAAAACAGGATGGTAAAAATGAATTCAAACAAGGCTTAAAAAAATTACCCTCGGTATTTCAGCGGAAGCTTCCTTGTATTTCCGTTTGTATCTATGAACCTCGCCTTTCAACTGCTGATTATGATTTTGCAAAGAAGTTATGAGGTGCCTCATCTCTCTGTTTATCGGTCCCGTCTGCTCGTTGGCTGCCAAATTTTGTTCAAATTCAATACGAAGCATTTCATACTCTTTTCGCAGCTGGGCGAGCACATCTTCCAACTGAATACATTCTCCGCGTAGTTTCTTCTGAGCCATTAGCTCCTCGCTCTGTAACCAACGGTCGTTGCTCTAGAATTTCATTCAAAAAACGAGTAAACCGATGCAAGAAAATATTCTCACCTCCATCATCTCGATGTGACGGAGATGGGCATTTTTACTAGACTGTAACTGTTGCCTAGCGTCATCCAGCTGAGTTTTTAGCTGCATAGATTCGTTGTATAGAACAGAGAACTGGGACTGAAGACATTTGTATTCGGTAGTCTCGACGATAACAGACTCCGGCAACTGACGGATCTGTGAAGAAACATTTGTGTCGTTTTCATATATTCATAGTTTACCAAGACTTTGTCTTAAAAAACTATCAAGAGATTCAACTTTGACAGTTCCAAATCCAATTACTGCCACTCACATCCATTTTCAATTTCTCAACTTCTTTGAGAGCATCTCTGTGCTGCTGGTGCAGCTTGTCCAATTCTTGGAGCCTGTTGTTTGCCAGTTCGCGAGTTTCTTCAAGCTCTCTTTGCAGGTCTTCGACCTAAATTCCACAAAACGCTTTCGTTTAAAGATATTTTGCTGTTTAAACAAGACGAATCTAGAAACCCGATACGATCCAATGATTTTTAGCGAAATTTTGAGATCACCTTCGTCTGAGAGACGCTGGAAGCCACCAAGGTACTCGGTTTGTTGGAGCCCTTCTCATCTGATCCATGAATTTGTTGAAACGCTTTCAATTTTTCTATAGCTTCGCCGAGATGATGTTCCAGCTTATCGTTCCGAGAGCGAACTTTGTTCAATTCGTACTGCAGATCGTCCACCTGATTCCTCAATTCGGCAGCCAAGGTATCCTTTCCCGTTATGGTATCTTGTAGCTCGGACATCTGTGAGGACAAAGCAAAGGTTTTGTCTTGAAACGTTCATATTTTCAACCTTTCAACCTCTTTTCCTATCCCCCAGGCTCCAGGCAATCGAACCCGATGCAGGTACCGGGGCTAGAAAATTGAGAGAGCACAACGTGAGTAATACCTTCAGAGAAATGGTGTGATATTTTTCATGTAGCTGAATGTTTATGGCTTGTAGATTTCTGTTCTCAGCTTGAATTTCGGCATTAGCTTTCTTCACAACCTCGTCAATGTTCGGGGCCTCCTCTAGGACAGACGAAGCATATTTTTGTTGCGATTGAAAGAACGAAAGGTGAAGCACATTTGGATCGCGTTGTGAATCGTCGAACAATTCTTACCCCCATCGAATTCCCCTTTCAGAGCTAGCGTAATTTTTTCATTTCTCTGCGAAAGCCGATCAAAGGCTTGGACGACTTTGGAAACTGCTCGTTTCGACACTTGAACTCGATTAGCTAATTTGTCATCCAATTCTTCCTTGTCCCACGACGACAGCTGCATCAAGAATGACGTTGTTGCTTCACTTTCATCTATTGTAGAAAATACAAAGACAAGCGAACGGTTAGACTATTTGTTAAGAATATCAGGAATAAATAATGTGGAAAACAGATCGAATCTCATACTCTTATTCTCAGATTCGTCGGCTGTTTCCGCATCGAATCTTTGCAGAAGAACTCTTATATCCTCGTTCAGCTGATTCCAGTATCTATTGACAACATTGAGAACCGCGTCGTCCTGCGTTTGCCTCTTTTCCAGCTGCTCGATTCTCTGTCGCAGCTCCGTCTCCATTCTGTGCCGTTGTTCCAGCCTCTGAAATGTCATCATTAGTGGTTGAAAAAGATCAACTACTCGAAATCAGAGAGCATATCGAATCAAGAGGTACAAGCGCCAGTTCCACAGAAATTAGTAAATACTGTCGACTCGTTACTCAGAGCTGAGGTGAGGTTACGACGTAGAAAAAGAAACGAAACCTGATATACCTGGGCGAGTTTCTTGTTCTGGAACTGCAGAACCTTCATGTCCATTTCCTCCAGGGTGGAAATGGGCCCGATCAAAATGGGCTCAAACTGGACCTTTTTTATCGGAGGTTGAGATCCGGAGTCCCCGCTGTCGGCCGGGCGCTTGGACATCTTGGGTGTCTTCGTTTCTGCGAAAAGATCCAAGAAAACGGATGCGAAATGCTGAGGTTATTCGCCGAGGGAGTTTATTATTGATCAGGGCCTGGGTGATTACCTCGTCAACTTGGGGGAATATTTGCGGTTTTTTGAGTTACCAGCTCAATTATCTTTCGCCCACATTCGTTACGCTTTGTGCGTACGAGGTTTATTGCTGTCCAATGTCTGATCCAGGCAAACCGATGGACGTTCAACGCGGTTTAACCTCGTCAAACGAAAAAATGTCCGTGGCGAATACTTTTTAGATCTTTCATTTTATCATTCGATGCATTTAGAGCAGGGAGTAGAGTTTTTAGAGAAATATCCCGGCGCGGGCCAGAGGCCCCGTAGTGCCCCGTAGTACGCGACGCAATCGACGCGGAATCGGGAATCGAGACGGGCAACTCGGGGAAAGAGTCCGGTCCGATAGGTGGCGGGCGTGGCGTTGCGCGTTTTTTGAATCGCCGAAGACGGGTTTCCGTGGCAACGCGTCGCGAGGTGTGTTCGATTGAAAACAGTTTATAGATCAAACGGTCCCACACGGCAAAGGGTTTATTAGCGGTATCAGGCGGTAGAAATGCAGATCGACCAGGCGATGACGGTCGTGCCGCCACCTCCGCAGCGTTTCACCCTCGACGAATGGCACATGAACAATCGCTACAGATTCCGATGCTCGGAGGCGCAGCAGCAGCTGGCGGATCGGCTGCTCGCGGAATCGGATAGAATTTGCGAACTGACCACCGAAAATGCCAAGGCCAATAAAGCCGAGGTCGATCATCGCCTGGGAGAGAAACTCAAAGACATCGAATTCAGAAAGGAGGAGCTTTTACGCATCAGAAAACAAGTTCTTCTGGAATGCGACGCCCTCCTCGTCTACAAGGAACGGTTGATGGACGCTCTGTCTTCGGTCAAACGCAACGCACTGGTCATTTGCCAAAAATGCCTGATAACTCGGTCGGTACCGCACCAAACCCATATTCCCATACCCATGTGTTGAAAAATTCAAATTCAATTTTTACTGCGCGTCATCCATCTTCCAGGGAACATCGCCTCGGCATCGATCTCGTTCGCGACGACGTTGAACGTGAATTACGCAAAGAGTGCGAGGTGATCGGAGGTGCGGAAAACCTTTTGGTGAGGACCCTGGAGCAGACCCACGAACAAATCCGCCGACTCAAGGCTACCGTGTACAACATGGATCACGATCTTGAGGATAAAGAGAATAATCTAAGAATCGATCGGCATAATCTTACCCTGAAAGAAACCAGCCTGAATTTAAGCATTTACCACGGAAATGCCAGGCTCGATCCGTCGTATGTGTCTTATCGGAGTAGAGGAAGGAATAATTCATGCACAACCGAGTTCATATCTGGTATCACATGTTTCAGGAGTATTTCGCTGAGTGAATGGGAAATGCAGACAGCCAACAACATTGTGGCAGCATCTAAAGAGATCAATAGCGCCAGGCCAATGCGCTGCTACATAGATACCATACTCAAGCAGATTATAGACGATCTCAAGGCGCAGAAGGAGGCGACGGACGAGGCATTCCGAAAACGGATCGAGGAGACTAAGGGGGTCAAAATGAAGTTGGAATTACAGCACTCCGAGGTTCGATTGCCCGATACAAATGTCATTTTCAGCCATTCGATTCACGTTCCGCTGCAATTTTCTACGATATGTCTAGATTATGCGTCAGGCTAACGAAATGACGCGCAATCTAACACGGTTGGAAAAAAGTGTTGCCGAAAAGGAAGGCTTCATGGCCTTGGCTCATACTCGTCTGGGTAATCGCTGCCAACGACCCGGTCTAGAGTTGAATCGCGATATGGTGGAGACTTGTCTCGTTCAGGAGGTCTACGACCTGCGTGGGAACGTTTCCGCGTTACAGCAAATGTTTAACGAGGTGATGCTTTTTATACGTACAGTATGAATGTTCCGCAATGTTCAAGTAATACTCCTGTTACAGGCACAAGCATCTCTTCGATATTTACTAAAGACGCAAATTCAGTTGGAGGAAGATATCAACGTCAAGACGAATACTTTGAAGATCGACGAAGTCGAGTGCATGACGCTGCGCCAGAGCATGGACTACCATGCTTATTGAAAACTTGGCAATCATTATTCTCGTTCCAATGTCTAACTCGTATGCTTTTTAGATTTAATAATTTGAACGGAGCTTTTCCCCAAGCAGTGTGATTAGTATCTATTTGGGTCAAGTACAAACTCAAATCGATCCGCGCCTGGTCTTGAAAATGAACATAATACAGCAATGATATGCAACGAAAAATAAAATTATGTATGTAGAATTGAAAATGAAGTGAAATACAAAATAACCACGTGTTCTAATTGTAAGCTGGATTTCCAATTCTCTAGTTGACGTATCGTTTCAGTCCCCGATTCTCGGATCATCGGTAATTACAATAAAATTTGATTCAAGGTTTCAAAATCGCGCGCCTGCTGCACCAGCTGGAATTCTACATATATTCGTGGATTACCGACAATCTAACTCCATATATACTTAGAATCCAATCACGATTATACGCGAGAGGCTGACTACAGGGAGTTGGGAGTTGGACAATCTCCAGAATTTTCTCGAGTTCGTGGTTCCAATTATCGCCAGTTGTCGTCGCTCTGCTTGTAGTATATGTTCATAGCCTGGTTCCAATAATAAAACACTGAAATCACGAATAAGATGTCTGTGTGTTTGTGGTATTTGTCTGGCTGACGTTTTGGCGACTCATGAACCGCGAGTGATCATCCAATCAATTACTCAGGGCTAATCGGTTCCGGGTAGTGTCAGCTGCGTACCGATAACCGTCCGAGTTTAGTTTCCTCGAATCGTCGAGA
The DNA here is from genome assembly GCA_018420115.1 of Euura saliciscinereae. Lineage (NCBI taxonomy): Eukaryota > Metazoa > Arthropoda > Insecta > Hymenoptera > Tenthredinidae > Euura > Euura saliciscinereae. Next base: position 83,289 of record JAFFZH010012076.1, read on the forward strand.
ATGGCATCGGAAGCCGTGATAACTCAGCTGCCAGACGAGGTGATCGAGTACATGCTCGAAGACGAGGATGTCAAGATGATGGACATCGTCAGCATGGCCTTGACTTGCAGGCAGCTGTACAACGTCATTATTACAGGTAGCAACAAACTTTGGAGGGAAAAATTCTTCCAAAGGTAAGTTATCCTTCCATCGCCTCGAATCCGCTCATCCGCCCCCTCTGACCCTAGACATGACGTGCGCGTCACCAGATGACAATTATCCCGTATCTGCACTGCAGCTTCACATTGTGTTCAAATTTTATGCGTACTCGAGCGTCTAGTCATATCCAATCTCGTTGGAACGAGTCTGTAAATATCGCGTGCTGACAGCGTAATTTATTTCCGACAACACGAAAGAAGACAAACGGACCGAGATTCAAAAATGTCTCCAGAGCTGTTTGTAAGTTTTTTCTAATCATATCCATCAGGTGGCCGGATCTAAAGGAAATTTACGAGTTGAACGAGAGATCGAGAGCCAGGGTTTCCAACTGGTTGGACGAAGTGAAAAAATCTCTCATGTACAGAAAGAGATTACGCCATCAGTTGTCCCTCATGTCCGCCAAGTATTATAAGAAGCAAGAGCTCTCAAACTCTGATTTAGCAGAATTTGACCAGTCGACGAATGCACAGGACGGCGGACATCCGTTGGCTTGCCATTTCCAGATAGACGAGCTTATAAATCTAATCAACTGCCCAGCCAAGTGAGCCTATGCTTTGATATCTCATTTTCGATTCGGACAATGTTTTTCAACACTCGATGCTTATGTCTTTCAGAAGAAGCAACTTGACGCACAAATACTATGCCTACAAGGTGGTGAGATACCTACGACAGAATTGTCTAAAAGACGAGTGGCAGGCGTACATCGATCTCCCTTCGAAAGACCAGATTTTAGAACGAGGCGCAGTTCTGGTGGCACAGTGGAGCCAGCCAGAGCTGAGAATTCCTTATTCGTACGTATCGTCTAAGCTGGATGAGATTGCGGAACAAGTCAAGGACCATCTGAGAGAACAAAATCCTTGTCATCCAATTTTCTCACGGAACAAGGAAGAATTTGAGTCGTGGACGTACGCCAACATCGACGACAACCAGTGGAACAGTGCCGAGACCAGACAAGTCATTGCTGCGCTTTGCGAAGTCATGTTCAAACGACTCTGTTTTCAGGGAAATAGCGAAATGTACTATTCTTCGGAAAATTCCTTCATCAACCGGGTTAGATTCCATATCGTTGCGCCAGTCTGTGTGGCTCTACCGCTCCAGTTATACAGCGATTGATCCCAAAATCATGTTCACAAATCACAAATACTTACAGGTACTGGAGAGGAGACACGGTATTCCCATCACGTTGGCTATAGTTTTTGAAAGTGTAGCTCGAAGGCTCGGGGTCCGCTGCGAGCCAGTCAGTTTTCCCGCCCACTTTCTGTTACGATGGAAAGAAAAATAGTAAGAGAAGACTCGAACTCTGGCCCATCATTGATGGAAACTCTTTTTAGTTTGTCTTCTACGAACATTAAAATTTGCATCTGTCCATCCGCTAGTAATCTACCGGAAAGCGAAGAGAGCGAAAGTTTCTACATCGACGTATTCAACGGAGGTCAACTCCTGACCAAAAGCAGCTGCCCCAGAATCGGGGGCGTCTCACGATGCCCCATCCAACGATACAACGTACACAATGCTGCGACGGCGATAGAGGTGAGTCGTTATTCTTCCTTATCCTCGAGATAAGATCGATCGGACGTAGCGATTCCGGAGTTTGAAACCGAAAATGATTAACATCGCGTAATGCACCCTCACTGATTCCTTCGTACAGGTAATTGGGCGTATGGCAAACAACTTGGAGGTAGCGGGAAGACAGCGGACACAGCTGAACAACAGAGCAGCTCGTCTTCGATCGGCTTTAGAGCTTTTGCATCTGGTCCAGCCGTACGATACGAGTACCATACTTCACTTGGCTCGTTTTTACATGCTTCATCAGATGGATCTTGCCGGTTTAGTAAATACTCTTCACACGATACAGAGGGTAGATAAATATTACGTCGCATAATCTCGAAAATAAGTTGGGAGATGAATACTCTCTCGAACGACGGAATTGAATTTCAGGATCTGGAGAGCGGATCGAGAGGACAAGCCAATCATATTCTGCAAATGCTACAAGACTACGAAAGACATATGAAAGACGTGTCTGAGGTGAAAAATCATTCATTCTACGCACAATGGTAGTCGGTATTACCAATTTATCGATTCATTTGATATAACCGAAAACCTGTCCACAGGAGGATACAATGCCAAAGAGAAGAAGACCGGATGTAAAGTACGCCGTAGGACTAATAATGAAGCATCGTACTTACGATTATCTGTGTGTGATAACGGGATGGGATCCACGTTGTGCGGCACCTTCGGAATGGATGTCAGAAATGGGTGTCGAAGACCTTTCCGGTGGATCCAATCAACCCTTCTACAACGTGTTCGCCGAGGATGGCTCTTCGCGATATGCCGCCCAAGGTATTGACGAATGACTACTGCGGTAGATAATGCAGCCACAATATTCTATTTTTCAACAGTGCCTATTCGGAATGATTTGTTGATGCTCCTCTTCTCTTAAATCCAGAAAACTTGACTCCCGCTTGCCCACCGCAATGGGTAAACCATTACGAGATTGGCAGATATTTCTGCAAGTTCAATGGGACTCATTATGTACCGAACGAAGAAAAGTCTCGAGAATATCCAGAAGATGGCGAGGTGCGCGATAGCCTGCTGGAGATAAATTGTCTGTAACAAGTAAGTCCAGTCTCTTCCGGGCACCTGTAGTCGTTATCCTACTTTCAATTTGCTGATAATTTCTCCGCCCTTTTTCAGATGCGTTGGCAGGAATCAAGCGCTAACTAACGGTAGCTTCAATATTACGTAAAAATTATTGGACTGTATAGCTTAGGTATTTTCGCCCGTAGAGTATTTCAGGGTGGTTATCACTTTAGATTTACCTAGTTGAAGAATTCTTGCGTACGGCATTTTTTTTTAATATGTCTAGGTATCAAATAGTATTTTTCGTACCTAGGCCGTAAAATCTTACGACCGGGGTGCGAACAACATTTTTCGATCGTGTCTGTACAGTCGTAATTTACGGACACTCGATCAAAGATGTATAATTGAGTGCAGAGTCTAGGAAACGAGTTGAGAATCGGTAATTACTTTCAAGTATGTAGTAAACGAAATCAGTGGGCAAATATTTATATTTATTCAACATGTGAGGAATTTGTCTAGCTCAGTTATATTTTGAACGTTAATTTTTGTCTGCAATATATACAACTAAATTATATCTTCAGAGCATACTCGTAGAATAATACGCATTCCTCAAGTATTATAGGTATGTAAAATGTAAATAAAGATAACTACTCGGCCGTATCGCGTTTTATTACCTTGTGCACAATAGATCATGAACAATTAGAACGATTAAACATGTTATACTCGGTTAGATTTATGCTAATTCATTGAAAACTAACCGCCGTAAACGCATCTACGGATATTACGTACGGTTCAATGTCTGTGGACATTTCTATATTTGTATTACATTTCATTGGATTTGATTAGTCACTAATTAGTAATTTGTGCTATAGGTACGATGCATCACAGACAAAATCACGCGAATAACAAATTATCCGCAATAATTGAATTAAAACACGATGAATTCAAAGGTAAAATAAAATAATCATTGCATGCGATGACACACGTTCGTTGAAAAAACCTATTTAAATGACCAAACGTCATCGTTACTTGACAATATTCAATATATCAACATTCATGCTCGAAAAAGTATTTAAAAAAAATGTGCTCAAAAATACCTAATTAAACAATTTCACAACCAATTAGGAGAAAATAAATTGTCGACGTCACAGACATTAGACAAACTTATAAACTATACACGTGCCTCGAACAATGTGGGCAGTTAACTTATATGAAAGCATTGTTATGCAATAATTTTACATCCGTTGAGGAAGAATTAATCATTCCCGAATATCCGTGATGTTTTCCTTTTCGTTGGCTCAAAATTTGTCATCACGTGGATCACCAACGAGCATTTCCTTTTCAGAAGTACAAAAAATACTAGTAAAAGGTTACTCGCTCATTCAACAAAACACATGTAACAATTATTTTCAAGTTCGAACTCCCCAGATATTTTTGTGAATAAATAAGGCTTGAATCGATTCGAGAATGCAGACATGACTAATTTGTAAATGTATCTACCATTATCCGCCTTCATCCGCATCAAGATCAGGAAGATATGGGCGTAAGCTACTCAAACGAACACGTATACGACAATCTGAGAATGAGAACGCACATTCGAATTACACATTTCAGGTCTTGTGATTTTTGTATTTTATACGATCAATCCAACACGTGGACTTGATACGAATGGCGAAAAACTTGCGATTCCAATCACTAAGCTTGTCGTTAGTTGCTCGTAGAAGAACTCTTGTTGGATGTATTGTGATTCGATCCCGATGAAGGATCTACGTTTTTCTTCTGGCCTGAAACGATTTTATCATTTTGTACTTTTTCTTTTAACCCAAAATTAACATAAATATCAATATTCTTGCGATTTATCCGAATGGCTCACCATGTTTGTGCTGATACAGAGGCGGGACCCAGCTGTAATTGTTGCAGTTTGAAATAGAATCCGGTAACGGATTATTACTGGACGAAGATGTGGATGGCCCCCCCTCATACCCCACCGAAAGCGGTAAGGGTACAGAATTACCTGCGTAGGTGCTATTCTTGCATTCGCCGACTAGATTCTTCCTATCGGAATTCAAATCAAAATCATACGTGTTATTTGTGATTTGGAATCAAGGAAAAGTCATTGCTTCGCGAAAATGTATTTAAAAATTTGCGGAATAGGTGAAATTACCTCAGTTTGGCAATACAGACTGCAGTGTCTTTTCGCGAGAGTGGTGATAATTGAATTGTTTCCAATAATTTATCAAACTCCGTTATTTTCGCCCTGTCTTGATCAATAGCGCTTGTACTAGCCGATGACGGTGACGATTGACGTCGCGACGAGAGATGTCTGGATATAAGTTTGTTGCCGCCCAAAGCCACTGAACAGAGAGTAAAGATTGTTGAAACGATTGCAACCCCTGATCACGGTGGATCAGAATTTCTGCATATTGTGTTTCCTGAATTTACTCTACTTCTCTACTTGGTACAGAATGAAAAAAAGTGCTGCGTATCAGCATCAACCTACAATTTGGTATCGTGAGGTCCGACGTTTTGGACGGCTCTACATCTTTGCCTCTATTTCCTAGTTGATTAGATGGTACATCTTTTTCACAATCGACAGAGTTTGAGCGGGTAGTGGGTTCGGACCTCGTAGTTTGGCTTCCGGAAGGTATGGCCCTATCGCCGTCATGCTGGCATCCGTTTTCAGCTTGAGTCAATCCGGTCCGACGACTGCTAACCGGTAGGGGTGAGCATAATTGAGAGATAGAAGAAGACTGCTGCCTGTCTGGGTATTCCTGACCGCCGCAGAGCGCATCTGACTCAAGATGCTTGTATTTGTGACTAGCAATTGTCTGGGACAGAGTCCCTCCTTCGCGACTCACGGGGCTTGGTCCAGAATGTTGCAAATTCGTCACAGCATTTCTAGAATCGCAATTTTCATCGGGCCGATGCTTCAGAACTAGAGGTGAGGACCATAGCGTCGGATCGCTCCAGGCGAACTTTCGCTGTTGCATTTCAAACAAGTGGATGAGCATTATTTCATTCTCCAAGCCCTCGCTTCTCCGTAACCTTGTGCAAATGAAATTTCAATTACGCATGGATCCATGATTCGAGCACGATTAGATCCATAATTGAAAGCTATGAACTCACGTACCTGCAAGCTTCGCCAGAACTCTCACCAGCTTGATTATTGACTCTCTGTTTTCTGTGCAGCCATGCGACCATCGACTCTGCAGCTTCTACGTCATTTTCCCCTGGAATCAAAGGGTTGCAATTATTCGGTTTTTGCAGTTCGAAAACAATCACCCCTGAGATATCAAACTGACTTCTAAAGAGCTGTGCCGTGACAAAATATCTTCTCATTTGATGCGCCTTGCTCAGAATTGCTGCCAAGTACCCGATCGACCTTTGATTATGTACTTATAGCCAAACACAAGAATAAGTACGCACAGTTGCATAAGTGTGTACAACATTTAATAATCGGAGAAAAATTGTTTCTATCGTAAAATGTACGCATAATACACCGAATTTAAGTATTTCGAGTTGGTGAGAGATTTCTGTTGAAAGCAATTTTCTTCTGTGTGTGTAATCACCGAGTGAAATCTACGAAAAATTGGACGAGTGTTTAAAGATTCTGCGGAAAAGGTGTAGAAGTGTGCAAAGTGAGGTCTTCCTTGACACACTCTCCTTCCTGCTTTTCATTGGTAGGCTTCTCATTTTGGTCATCTTTATCTAATTCAGGGTCAAGTTCGTTCCATCTTGGTAGCTGTCTATCCTCCGCAAAGGATCCTCTATTCGAACTAGCACCTAGGTCATCGATCAATAGATTATAGTATACCCGTAATAAAGAAGCCTACTTTTCCTTGCCAATGACAGACACCGCGATTCTATGACGGATGTGTCTTAAAAATGAAAACAGTGTATGGAGAGTCTGAAACCCGAAAATCACAAACCTGACATAGTTTCGTCGTCGACATCATTTTCGTCATTGGAATTGTCATCCAATATTCCCAAGTGTGTGTCGTTGTGATCACAGTCGTCCAAATATATGTCATGTTCGCTGATGTCCTACAACGAAACATAGTCATAGAATATTCGAAAATAGGCAACCACAATAAATAAAACTCAATTAAAACAACACGGGACCCAGGATGTTAGATCATTAAAAATTCGGAGTTAATTGATGAGATGAACAAAAAAATTCCTAATAAAGATTACGAGTGGTTCTTACGCCGCTATCGCTGCTGCTGCTGCTGGATGATAGGGCAGAAGGCTGCTGATTGAGCATGGTAGGAGAGGAGTGGGATGGGGCCGGTGAATGGCTCACCAGGGCCTGGCAGTCTCCGGTCGATCCTTCTGTCCGGTTATGCCCTCCGTTAGCAGCGGTACCGGTAGCTGTGTGCAAACCGCTCGCTCTCTGTTGCTTGATGCTCGCTTTGGAAGAAATCGAAGATAACGTAGAAGCCGAACCAAGAGGACGGATGCTTGTTATATCTCCCAGCTCACACAGTGGCAACAATGGCTGAGTTTCGTTGATGCCGTTCACGGTTCCAGTTCCAGTTCCAGTTCCAGTCATGGTCATCGTCATGCCAGGTAGTAGGCTCTGTACAGACCTGATAAAAAGACATTGGTTTGGAAAACTGTTTCGAAAAAAATTCGTTTAGTAGAGATGAAGAATCCCAAGTAAACCACATATTCCGAATAGTTACGGTTCTTTGTTGTTCGTGGATAAAAAAGTTAGGAGTTGTTACAGGGTCGGAGGAAGCGGTAAAATCCTAGAAACCTTGTGGGAGTGACGGTGACCGGTGGATACGGATCAAGCATTCGTAATTGGACGCAGTTTGGACTCAGCAGAGGATCCCCTGCTCCCTGAGATTGATGCTGCTGGGCTGATGGACCACAAACTGCAGCTCCACCACCGACCCTAGTGGCCGTCACTGCATTGCGTGATATTTCTATTGCCAGCCTCTGTAACAAGTTCGATCGGATACTGATTTTATTGGGACTTCTCATGCACAGTGAAGTGGGTGAGAATTATTATTCTTTTCGAATATCTCGACTTTGAAATAGGACCGATTCGCTTTCGTGTCAGTATAGGTAAAATTGTGTGAATTTCGGTTTACCTCCTTCAACTCGTTAATTTGTGTCGCATACTGGTTTTGGACTGTGACCAATTGGCTGATGTACCATTGTTGATCCCTGCAGCGTTGGAAAAATGTCGGTGGCCTGACTTGGAATCTAATTTCCATCGGAGAAGCAAAAGACTTAGACATATTCAGTATTTAGTTGCGGTAGTAATCAATCGAATGAAAAGATTCGGTCAATTCATTATTGATCGATCTTGATAATGAAATTGAACAACCAGATAAAATCAGAGAAATCACCGCACCTGAGTATCAGAGTGTCCAATTCCGTGTTCAAGTATCCCTCCGTGGCAAGCAGGTCGAGTCTGAAGAATCTGTTGTAACCCCAGCATTCTCCGATTTCGAAATCAGAGGCAAATTCTCGTACTATGTTTTTGCTCGTATCTCTGGATCCCTGGTGTATCATTTCAACTCTATATTCGTACCTGTAAATGAGTAGAACAAAGGGAGTAAGCGACGAGGATAAAAATTGACTCAGGAGTCGAACTGTTTCCCAAAGTCGTGCGCCTACTTGGACGTCTCTGGTAATCCGGCGCTGAGTTCCAAAAATACAGACAGATAGTTGCCTCGCACTACTCCATTTCCATCCGGGTATACTTTGAGCCTCCAGCACAAACCGTTGACATGTAACGGCGCGGAATACACCGGATCTGCCTTGAGTTGTAGTTGAGTAAACTGCTGCATCGCAAACGTAGCGCTGTCGTATCCTGGTACAATTTCGCTGTAGGGTGTTATCGTATTGTGTTAAAACTCAAGCAAGGCGGGATACGACGGAGAGGGGAAGAAAACGAGGCTCTGGTATGTAGGTACCTGTAAAAATCGGCAGGCACAGGAGCAGTGACGAAACTAGCCATTGGCTTCTTCCTAATTTGGTGTATCATGCGAGAAAGCTCCGCACTTTTAACAATCAGTTCGGAACGAGTACACGAGTGCAACTGGTGCTCGACCTCCTGCAATAGTGCTTCCAGCTGTTCAGTTTCTTGAGTCAGGGAATTCTTCTGGCCCATTAGAGTCAGAAGTTTGGCCTTTAGTTGAGAATCCAGACGAGCTATCATCAGCTCTACGGCATTTCTTATCTCACGGACACGTTCGTCCTTTGCCGCTCTTACAGACTCGACATTCCTCTCCTTCGTAACGAAAAATGATTGCGACGCAAATCATTGAGAATATAGTTTCGAACATAGACTTGTGAGGTTCAATTGCTACAATATTTTGGTTCGAATCCTGTCTTACCACTTCTTGAACAAGGCTAACGAGTTCCATTAGACGTCGTTTCAACTGTCCCACTTCATCCTTGATTTGTGTAACATGCTGCTCGTAAACCTCTTCCAAAGGTTTGAACGTGTGGCCGGAATGAGTCCCACCCCACAAGGCGCATTGATGACAAATACAGCGCCGGCACGTCCAACAATACACGGACAATTTTTCATGATGAGCGGTGCACCTTCAACAATGGAGCAAAAACGCATCACGTTTCGGACTTGCACGCTATTTTCCGAACCGACGGCGAAATGCCCAAGAAAAAATCATCTCCTGACCAATTATACCTGATGTTAGATAATAGCTGAAGAAATAACCATTTGCTGGGAATGGTAGTGTCAAACTTGTGTCGGTTCCAACTTGGAATTGTTGATTTGAACCGAAGCGACATTTCACAACAAACGAAAGAGCCAAGGTTCTATCTTTGAATTTATGATTCTCGGTTTGATATTTTGCGACGAGAAAAACAGGTTAAAATTCAAGTCAACAGAAAAACAAATAAAATCGAATGTCCTCAGCGCCACCCAGGATTGCTTCCTGTTTTTACAACATCGCAGAAGGGATGTACGCGATGCTGCAGAGCAGTTGGAATCGATTCGAGCTTTACCTATCCCTGGACGAGTCGTCGTGCCGTGAGTGAGAAACACCGACGGCTTGCAGGGTGTCCAGTTGCTGAGTGACTTCTTCGACCCAACGACAATTGACGAGTTCGTGAAGATGCAGAGATGCCCTACAATGAGGACACTGCGAACGCTGTTCCGTCAACCATCGTCTGATGCACACGTAACAACAAAGTTTGCTGCAGTGTGGACAGAGATGAGCGTCCCTCAGTTTTTCCATACAAATAAAGCATCTGAAGACCTCTGCCAGTGTCTGCAAGCGAGGGAGAACATTTTTATGTAATTTGTTTTCAGTTTTCTGGGGCAAAGTTCAGTTCATTGTGGTTCTCGACAGATTATTCCGAGCACAATGTCTCCGAGCGTGTGAACATTTTGTGAACATTTATTCTTGGATTAGCGTTACCGGCTTACAGAACCCGGCAGCTGCGAACAGAGCTGATCCATTTTAGTTCCTACGACGAAGACTGAAAATCCAGAGGTAATTTTGACAAATGTGAAAACTGTAACGACGATTGGTGAAACTGTAAAACTTTTTAATTTCTTTTCGTCAATTATTTGTCAAGATTTTCTTTTATTAACAACTGAAGGGAAAATGGAATAATTCTGTCCATAAACCTGGACGAAAATCTCTGTATACTAACCTCGACGCTGTGATCGTCGGCGTTTTTCGCCGCCACAGACGAATCTCTACTCGCCATTATTATCCTTCGCTCGTTATAGGTGTTATTATTGATAAAGAAATAAACAGAGTTTACTGGATACGATACGGGGTAAGCGGGTAGTTGACATTTCAAAGTAACGTTGCATATTCCCAATTCTGACGTTTAAATCGATCCCGTCGTCAACGAGAACGGTGTGTGCGTTTTACGTTCATGAAGCATTCCTTAACTTGGTCGTCGTTTGCAAAAACTGGTTACAATAATCATCGTCATTTCTAATTTTCCAAGTTTTTACAAGCGAAAAATAATGAGAAAATCTAAGATTCGCGTTTTGAGAATGTTCACCCATGAAATACGTGAAATAACGGCACGACGAGACGGAAAAACGACAACACGGAAGAGCTGGAACCCAGCACAACCATTGGATGAATAAATCTAGATGGGTAACTATATCTGTAATCGAAGAAGACCGACCATCTAACTAGATCGAGAGGGGCACTGCCTTGCCGTCAGTCGACGAGTTACCCGTCGGCCGAGGGCGAATGCCTCGTAACGGCAACCTAACCCATAAACTCACGCAGGAAAGATCAAAGAACGAAACAAAAATATTGGAACCGTTCGGACGGCTGTTTGCACCGTCACAACGAAATTACAGAGAACTAACTAGATCGGATGGTTAACGAAAATGAAAATGAGAAAAAAAAACACGAAATAACAGAGGGAAAAAATGTTGAGATTTTCTCGAATCCCGTTTCTGTTCCGCGTCGCACCGTAGCACGCGCGTGCACCCATGTCCCATACATGCGTGCATAATATGTATGTGTGTATGTATGTATGTAACGTACGATGCTCCGTTCCGTGCGATCGCAATAAAGAGAAACATGCAATAATCATCGAGGTGGGTGGGTATCAGGGTGAGAACGGGATGACCGTGAAAGAAATAAAGATGATCTGGCGACATCCACAGTGGTGTCAGGTCGGCGCAGGCTAGGGTTAGGAGCGGCCGAGAACTTGGGTGGGGGTAGGTTCTCCTGGCACTCGGAATATTTGGTTAGGAACAACAGTAAGAGGCCCACGAGAACTACGGACAAGTTCCCCGCGAGGCTCTCAAGGCTGCATGCACTCCGCGGAGCTGTTCACACTGCACGTCTCCGAAGCGTGGTCCGCGGATCTGTTTCATTTCCTCGGCATTGTGCTCTGCACCCGGAGACACGCACCGCGATTCGCTGCTCGTTGTTAAGACTCGTCGGCGAGTCTCTCGGTTAGTTTCGAGTGCTGTCGGTGATCTTTTCGCCCCTCGAGGAAACGATACGTGTAATTGGGGATTTCATTGTCCCTTGGGGAATATCTGGCTCTGGCCCCTGAAAATCGTTCGACCGGGGCTTCGGAAGCTCCGCTAGGTCCAGTTGACGGAATAAAGATGCAGACAAAAGGTGGCATCACTGGATACGTGTTGGAAGCAGCGCGGACGGTGCCGCATTCATTGATATTGACGCCATTTTACTAACCTTTTCAGCGCGGTGGGATAATTCAAGTGCTACGGATATATTAAAGCGCGCCTGACCTGGCGTCTGGGATCGAGCACACTTCCGACACCCCTGAAACGGCCGCGGCAAGCGGTGGTCTACTTCATACGCCGGAACCTCGAGGATTATCGCGAGAGAATCACCGCCACCGAGGTACCGTCGTCTTTACGCTCCTTGTCCTCGGCATTTCGCTGCTTCACTTCGATATCCTCTTCCGTCCAAGCCTCGTCGAAATCGGCGGTGGTCGCGCTCTAGGCGAAATTCACCTCGGGCCAATGGTCCCTTGTTTATTTGCCTCGAAAAATTACCCAGTTACAATAGTTTCATTCGACCCATAGAGCTTTCGCTTTCGTTATTATTAATAAACTTCTTGTGGGCACCTCCACAAGTTTCAATTATCGAAGGTAGCGGAGAGGTCTAGCGCTCGCTAGAACTGTGCATTTTCAAACCTACGCCGCGTCATTTGATCAATTGAACTCATTTTGTTTGAGAAAAGATATCGCTTAACCCGCAGTGCCATTTTGTACGGACGTTGATGCGTCGATTTGGTATTTTACAGCCTGTGCTAAAAAGAAGCGGCTGTTCCGTCGGCTACCGGAACACAGACGGATTCGTCCAGAGCTTCGTCTCCTCAAACCTGAGGATTTGAGATGATCGAACGTCTTAACTTTGTGTGATTCTGGTACTGTCATTATCCGTTCCGAATATTATTTTTTGACACAAATTTTTATCACCCAAAACGTGTACATGGATTTCATTAGAATTATCCTCAGATTTCTCAGTCAGACGTGTGAATTAAGCAGTCCATTTCATTCACGAAACTAATGTCAATTGTTAATTATAGGTGACGCCGCGACAGCGGTCGAGGTTATTATGGAAGATGGAGATGGGGACAGCCGAGTTATGGACACGACGGCTTCTACAGCTGACGAGCGAAGCAAAGAAATCGACCGCGAGGAATCAAATAGCAAAGCGGTCGACTTTAACTCCTGTTCGGATGATGTGGACGAGAGTAAATTAGATAACTGCAATTTGTCCGACACCGAGGACAACGGAAACAAGAGTCTGGATTCTGAGTCAAAGATAATATTCAAAGGATACAAGAAGCGGATACTTGCCCAGGCACAGGAAAGCCAACCGACCATATCGACGAATGAACCCCAGAAAAACCAGTCTTGTGCTTCTAACTTGAATTCGACTAGTACCAAAGACAAGAAGCCGGAGACTAAGAGAGGAAAAATCACAGAGTACGCCCAATACTTGGGGCTTCAACCGGCGGCAAAGTACAAGTGCCTCAAGTGCCGCTCGGCCGCGACTTTCTGCACAATGTCAATGCTTAAACAACATCAGCGGAATTGTACGACAACGGCTATGACTCCGATGCAGGGTGTCTTGGGAAAGCCCGAATCCTCTTCCGTGCCCATAGGAACTAACTTCAGGATTACCAGAAAAGTTTATCTCTGCTCGGCCTGCGGCACTTACTTTGAGAACTGGAATCTTTTCCTGCACATGCGAGAGGTCCACAAACGTCACATATGTCTTTTTTGCCTTGGGATGTTCGGCCAAGCTGAGAGACTGTCTTACCACCTGACCAGCAAGCACAGCGTCCCAGAGGCCGAATTTCAGTCGGTAGAAGATTTCTATAATTCGTTCAAGGGTTCCTGCTACTTAATCTGCTGCAATTGTGAAAAAGTTTTTTCCGAGACTGACGACTTTTACAACCACTTTTGCGCCAGCTCGCAAAAACAATCTGCCGACAAAGTCTGTTCTGTCTGTAAGCAAACCGATTCTCACGCGTCGTCTTGCACCTTTGCTTCAGAAAACCGACTCGCTACAGCCAATTTCGCTCCCCTGCCGTCGAATAGCAATTCGTCTACCAGAGTTCAGGCAACTTTTGGCAGTGGCAAAGGGGTTTCTAAAAGAATAATGCGGAACAATAGGCTAAAGTTGAGCGATTCCATGAAATCACCGGGTTCTTCTCAGCAAAAATTAGCGGAAACGGAAAGATTGGAAGAAGGAACTCATCCCGACGAAAGACTTGAAGAAATTGATGCGACTAATGTTCGCACCAGTGAGAGTTCGGATACAGATTCGAAGACTGGCTCTTCCAGGGATACGGTAGCTGAAACTATTATGGAAGTTTCAAGGTACGTGGAAGGGTCGGAGGTAAACGATATCACGAGCGATAGCGACAGCCACAAGGAAGAAGCACAAGGAAGTAAATCACCCAAAGATTTGGGCAATAAAGACGTGCGATACGACAGCGTGACTGAAACCATAATGGAAGTATCGAGATTTCACGAAGAATGTGCCCAAGTTTTGCACAAAGAACCGCCAAACACCGATTCTGTGTTATCGAACGTCAATTTGGAGCTAGACGATCGATTGAATGTCGCAAATCTCGTGGGAAATGAATCGGACGTCGAGAAAATGAAAGACGGAGAAACGCCGCATTCTCAGGATACTTGGAATACCCACGCACCCCGGGTTGCCGGCGGCCCGGTTTCGAGTTCGGCGGCGCACTCGTTATTCAGCCCTCGACACGAAGTACAAACTTTGGACGTTAATTTGAAAGAGAACCAACCCGAGGAATCCCCGGATAGAGGAGAACTTGAGGATTCTGTGGAGGGAGAAGAGCTGGACGAGTCTACCGAAAAAGAGGAGCCGGACGAACCCATGGAATCTCAAACTTCTGTGTCCTTCAACTCTGTAGCGGCGACGGACCGAAGTCTTGTTATCAAAATCTGCACAAACAGAGTTTCCAAGATATCAGTCGCCACCCCAAACCCGAGTCTTCTTGACAATACCGAGAACCACAATACAAGCAGGGAGTCGGAAGAGAATAACAACGGCGAAGGTTCGACGTCTGAGGAGAAGGCATCGAATTTATCAGAGAGAGAGAGAGACGCCGCTGGCGATTACCAATTGAACACCGGGGAGAGCGACAGCGAAAGTGACAAACTAGCCGTAGTCGACGGTGCTACGGAAGGGACTGAAGGAAAAACTGAAGAAGCGGATAAGGAGAATGACTCTGGAAGCGACAAGTCCCTGAATACAGGCAGCGACGCGAAAACCGGCATAGAAACTGATGGAATAACGTTAGCTGGCGAGGAAGTTCCGAGCATAGACCTCAATGTCCAAGGAACCATGGAGAGCCTTGAGATCGAAGCCCTCCTCAAGTATTGTATAGAAGCGGCGAGCCCAACTTGCGTCTATTGCAATCACGCTCGGCAGATAGCAGTCAATGGAAAACAACTTGGTCTCCATATGCTCGCGGAACACAGGTTTCTCCCCCAACATCCGGCAATTATTATCCATTCGGAGCAATTTATATCAAGAATCAAGAAATCTCTGGCAGAGATCGAAACGTATTTCTTCAATTTGGACAGTTACAATACCACAGCCGGAACCTATGACGTACCCAAGAGCAGAACGTACGAGTGCTTTCTCTGTCGCTTTCATTTCAACGTTCACAAGGAACTCTATTTGCACAATAGGAAAATGCATCAAAAGACTATATTGATATGCATTATGTGCAAGTCGACGTTTTACAGCTACAGCGAATTGCTCTGCCACTTATGTCCGGGAGTTTATTCCCCGAATATAAACGTAAGATATCGGTGTTGCCTATGTCCGACTAATAATCTACCGTCTGCGTTCAGACTCATGGTTCACCTCAGGAAGCGGCATCACGCTTGCGACGTTTGTTTGGAATCTACCGGAAATCAACAGAGGCTATCGAATCATGTATGGAAACACAAACTACATCATTTGTGCTACAGATGTGGAATCGCGTATAGAAATAAACCTGACATCACAAAGCATTTATTTTGGAAACACGGGACTGAGAGCGTTCTGTGCAAGAAATGCCTGCAGAAAAAATGGCCACACGTCTATCATTTTTGCATACCTCCTAACGCCTTTGTTTGCGAAGAGTGCAGC
This sequence comes from Euura saliciscinereae, assembly GCA_018420115.1. Classification (NCBI taxonomy): domain Eukaryota; kingdom Metazoa; phylum Arthropoda; class Insecta; order Hymenoptera; family Tenthredinidae; genus Euura; species Euura saliciscinereae. The sequence goes on from JAFFZH010012076.1 coordinate 99,194, forward strand.
TCGAGCTTTTCCAGAGCAGTCGCATTGAAGGTACACAAGCGGCTGCATTCAGGAGACAAACCCTACAGTTGCGAAACTTGCTCCGGCCAATTTATATCCAAGAAATTACTTCTCAGGCACGAAGAAACTCACAAGGAACAAGTTGAAGTTCATGTAGATGTTGTTAATAATTCTGAACATGAGTTGCCCGCGGACGAGGAAAGACCGAGTAAAGATAAGGTGGCCGGCGACGAAAATATCACAGATTCGATAGATGGAGTCGAAGAGTGCAAGGAGAGCGTGAAGAAAGTCGTCGACGTGTACGATTTGCCGCCGTTGAACTTATCCTCGGACAGTGATTCTGACAGCGAGGTTGAGAAGGCCGATACGGAGAAGAGCCAGGGAACTTGTATGGAAGATAAGCTTGAACAGGATATGAATAACGAGAATGGAAAGTCGGTTGGAGCTCTCGAGCCACCGTCCGGTGATCCCAACGGGAATCCAGTTCTAATCGATCCGAGCGAAGACGAGAAAAAAGTAGTCGGTCAAATAATAGATGGGATTTGGAACAATTTCAAGTCATACACAGCTAGTCTTAGGATGAAAGAGTCTTTGAACAATATCTCGAAAGATAATGAGTCGAAATTAGAATTTTTACGAAATATTGTACTGGCGGATCACGACTACTGTTCAGTTACTCCTGAAAAGGATAGATTGGGATCTTCGCCCGGTAAAGACGGTACGTCTAAGGCGGAGGACGCCGGTGCGCTTGGCGCGGAACATGACTACAATAGTAAACCATCGAAAAGTCCAGAGGCCCAATCGACGGATGGACAAACTCCAGGCTGTGAAAATGAAGGCGCTAAGAAAAAACCTAAAACACCGAGAGAAAAAAAGCAGAGCGGCAGCACCTCATCCAGCGATTCTTCCAGCGACAGCGATTCCAGCAATTGTTCATGTGGAACCAATTGCAGTTGCAGCAGCTCATCCTCCGGCAGCTCTTCAAGCTCTTCGAGTAGCTCAGACTCTGACAGTTCGGCATCTGAGGGATCCCCGCGCAAGCAATCGAATCGCAAAGATAAAAGAAAGACAAAGGAGCCGCCGAAACGAAGTAAAACCGATTCCGTTGAAACTCCGGTCAAAGTAGAAGCCCCTGTGCAAATAGAGAACGGTACCAGTCCTGTAGAAGTGTCCAATCCGGCGCCCCCTCCTGAAACCGTACTCAGGGAATCTGATCTTGACACCGACGAGACTGAAACTGACGAAGATTTCTATGACGAACATCCTCAACAGCTTGCCAATAAGTTATTAGCCGAGAAACGAAATCAACTGATGCTTCTCGCCGCTGTGGCACCTGCTTCTGCGGACACTTTGGCGACAGCACCCCTGAATAACGGGGCAGTCGAGGCGGATGAACGAACCAGAAATCATGTCCCCTCTCCGGTGACTGCTCCCCCAAAGCACACCCCTCAGCCGAAGAAGAAAATGAAAACAAAGAAGCGGAAAAAGAGTGACAAAGCGAAACAGCGAACGAGTACACCGACGGTCGAATCAATAAAATTAAACATTCCCAAATCATTTTATCAAACCAAACCAGGATTCGCGTTGTCTTCGCCCGCCTTCATAACCGTTGTACCCAGTAGATCCTCCACTCCGAATCTATCGGTGCCAGCGGCCGAAGTATCTTCTGGAAAAGAATCTCAGATGGGAACCTCGAGCACCCTACACGCGGTGGGTAGCGGGTCGGAGACGGACAACAAGCGTTCATCGAAGAGAAAACGAGTACCAAAACGTTTTTATGGAGACTCTAGCGACGAAGATGGCGAGAAACAACCGACATTCAAATGGAGAAAGGTCGAACCTCCGTCTTTCCCTGTAACTCCGGTCGCAAATTCACGCCCTGTGCAAGTTTCCAATACCGGAAATTCAATTCCTTACGACACAGTCACAAAGCACGCAGAGACTCCTGTCACAGAAGTATCAGACAGTGAATCCGAAGTCCAGGCAGAAAGTAGTAGCGATTCCAGTGAATCTCACACCGGAACCCAACCAGATTTGCTGCAGCAGGAACGAGATCGACAACAGCAACATTATCATCAGCAACAACAGCAGCAACAACAACAACAACAACAACAACAACAACAACAACAACAACAACAACAACAACCTTCACCGGTGCACCATTTACCGCCGCATCATTCTTTTCATACTGAGAACAATGCCCCAGGTTTAGAACGATCGGATAACTTGTACTGTTATTGTCAATGTCCTTATGACGAAGTATCGGAAATGATCGCCTGCGACGGCGACGATTGTCGCATAGAATGGTTCCACTTTGAGTGTGTAGGAATAATGGTACCGCCAAAAGGGAAATGGTATTGTCCCGATTGTCGAAAGAAACACGGCGTTCTGAACAGTAACGAAGATTATTTTGACTGATTGTATCGACAATACTTACACCAATACTTTGAACTATATTTTCTATAAAAAAAAGTTTCATTCAGGTCTGAAGTGTTATTGAGCCTAGAGGACTTTGAAAACGAACTAGGTAAATATCAGTTTCTCGTTGATATAATTAATGGTTCTAATTGATGTGCTTTCAGCTATATCTAGTATTTCCTTTTTTTTCCTGTCCCTTGGCAAAGAACACAAGGTGATTCCATGTTGATATTTATCTTAAGCCGACAACTGTTTGTAAATATTTGTAAATATGCCCTAGAATTTATAACAATGATATAAGGTTTTTGTGTAAATTTGTTTGTACTTCTTTTAACGACATCAGTGTAAATTACTTTAGGCATAGGTCATAGAATCGTATAAGAGACTATAGCTCGCATACATTGTGTCGAGGATAGGCTGATAGGTATGGGCGGATGTGAAAGGGGAGGTGGAAATGATAATGAACTGATAATGAAATTGAAAATTAAAGGGAAGGGGGTCGTAGGACCATTACTGTCAAAATTAAAAACACTGATGGAGCTACTGGCACTGCTGGCAGTGTCTGGGCCTCTGTTCGTATTATATCTATAAATTCACGTTTTAGACATGCATATAATTTCGATTTAGTGTTATTTTGTCAGATTCTTATATCAGTCCCGAGTGACGTGAGTTTAGCAATGGAAATTCTCTTGTCCGGCATGCCAGACGATTGGAAATTATTCATTTATCTCGCAGTTTTCATATCGTCTCTTGTACCTAGCATAATATTATTTATTTTTTAACTATATTATCATAATTGAATAATATTCACTCATGTCACGAGTCATTTCAAGAATATCGTTATTAATTATACGAATAATAGTCAAACGACGCTACGATTGGTATATCGGGCATGTAGGTAGTCAACAGACTATACGAGAAACTAACGAAGATTTGGCAAATCGGATGTTCAAGTCCATGATTCTATAGCAAATATCCAATAATGAATGGCAAAAGGTAGGAAAATGATCAACTGTCGAAACTATTTTGGGATGGGGTGAGACCGACCACCTATTCACCTAGTAAACATCTATTCTAATTTACTTTTATTTTCACTCTTCATATTCCTTAATCTCAGTTTGACGTTATTACTTATTAGTTGCGGTATGCTTATTCAACGGCCTCATCTGAAACACAATTGTCATACCGATTATATTTATTTATGTAAGTTACGTTGTATTCCGCTTATTGATACATTATAGTATTATACTGTACTATTCAAATGCTGCTACGTTTCTCGTGAATAATTGCCACGGAGTTTATTTCACTCGAAAACTTATTCTGTGAGCCAAAAGATGATGCGCACAACCTTACGCCGTATCGAATATAGTATACAGTCTTTGGGCAATTCCTTTCCTCCACATAAAGGCTTGGCAATTTTCTTTAGATCATATTGTTTCCCGTGCAACTGTAAACGTGTATATTTCATGAACTCTCTGAACGAAAGTAAAAGTAAAAAAAGCTCAGTGTCGGAGTGGAAGGCAAATCGTTGGATGTATCGTTTGAAGCTCAACTCTTTTGCGATACTCGATTTTTTCAACTTACAATAAGTCGAGGTCCATGTAAGAACAATATACATCGGTACGATCCAACGCTCTGACGAAATCCAGGTTTTACCCGCAATAGTGCAGTTCAATGCTGCATCCTCGGATTGATCATGCAGTTATCTTAAGGCAGGATAAAACTAGCACGAGGATATTGAGATAGCGTGCAAGAACTGACAAATATTATAGTACAATGTTAACGAAAAGAAATTAACGAAACAAATGAGGCGTGTCAAGTATACGCAAAAATTTTTCGCCAGCAAGTTGCGAGTGATATGTTTAGAAAATTCATCCGAACCCCCTTTACCTGAACCGACTAACAATTAACGTTTAGGTTGATATTAAAAGTTTAATAAATGGAATTTGAAAGGTGGTTCTGATGAGAACGGCCTGTTGATAAATTTTAACAAATGATGAACTTGTTTTTTAACATTCCGCAAATCTTGATTGTGTAATTAGGGGACCACCTCGGTGCCGCGGGCACGGAGATTGCTGATGGTCATGATTTTTTTTTAATTTGTATGTCCTACCATTAATTCTTTGTGTAATGTTTGTGGTTATTGCAAAATGATGCCGAAAAGATTATTAATATTTAATTTTTTTTTCTTTTGCTAGGAATTATTTTGCAGTGGCCGAAAAATAAAATGCTAAAAAATCAATATAAAATATTTGAAAAAAAATGTTTGTACAAAAAAAATTCTGATTGACTATCGAATTGTTTTAGATGAAAGAAAAATGACGGAAACCAGCTATTTTCATGCGCCTTACACCGAGATGGTTTCTCAATAATGGACATACTCAAACTGTGTACGAATCACATCTATGTGATAGGTATTTATTTTTAAAAATTAGCCACAACAGAATTGTACAGCTACAGCGGTCCTTTATTAGTAGGCGGTAGGTGATCTCGTATTATGAAAATCGTAAATATGAATATCCTAACAAGAATAAACAATATTCCACGAGGTGAATGGAATCAGAAATGACGAGCGCCGTTATAACTTGTGCAGTCAACTTCTTAAGTAGTACTCTGTTTACCGAATCGACGTCCCTGTGCGTGGAATATCCGCATCCGGTGAGGCGGTGTTCGTGCCCTTCGCGGATTCGATCCCCAAAATGCCCGTGGCAAAATCTTTGTAAGATATATCCTGTACCATAAAACAATATACCTACACTATTATAAGCAGTTTAATTGGTCTTGATTTTCTCTGATCCTTCATCTACTTTACTTTCACGACCGGGGAAATTGCATATTCGGATATTTGAATATTTCCAAATCGAGTTAGTTACCGGCGGCAAGAAGGAAAAGCTCGTCTGTGCGGAATCTTCCTCCGGATGCTCCTCCCCGGGTACAAGAAGGCTCAGGGCGTGGCGGGCCTGCTCGAGACTCATGCAATCTCCTAGGGTGAGTCGAATTCTCGATATTCATTCGGTTCACAATTAAAAATTTCAATTGAGAGAAACAAACGACTATTACCATGATCGGTAAGTATCTTCACAAACATGTCTCGAGTTATCGCCGGGTTACTTTCCATCTCGGGTGCGGCGAAGGTTGCAAAAGCTTTCTTCACCTCCCCCATGGACACCCCGAACACAGGGCGATGATTCACATACGATTTGACGAACTCTTCGAAGGTGATATCTTCGACCAACTGCCCAGACTTGGCATAGTTTTTTGAAACAACTTCCGTCATGAGCTCTTCCAGCTGTTGGAAAAAAAAGCAGTGGACGTGAACAATGTCGGTATGTGTGAGTAGGTAATCGCTTTCACCTGCAATTACTTACCTCGTTGGCGGTAGGATAATACCCGACGGCTCGCATCAGATTTGGCAGCTGTGTAACGGGCACTTTGTCTGACACGTGGCGATTAGCTGTCGTGTTCTCTCCTTGGTGCAGGATTTGGGCATAATAAAACAGATCCTCCATTTCGTTGAAGAGCCAGCCCTGTTGGCCTCCTTCGATCAGACAATAGAAGGGGGCGAGACCGGAACCACCTAGCTTGGCCATAACGTCCACAGCCCTGTTAATTTTTCCTCACATTACCAACTCTATTGGTGCAATTTAGTCGGGATAATTCAGATTACCGTGGATTGATCTTCCACGTCAAAACACAAGGATCGTTGTAGCCAACGGTGAATAGGAATCCTCCGCAACAGCTAACGCTGAATTGGGTGATCTGAGAGAGAAAAATTACGTTCCTCTTCAAATTTGAAACATTGACGCGGTGTGGCTTGTAATTTCAATTGATTCACCATCCGTGGATGACCAACGATCCCCACAATGGCAAATGGATTTCCATCCAGAGGGAGGAGCTGTAGACCGATTTGAGTATCGGTAGAGAAAACCATGTAGGCCTGGTTGTGCATATTCCTCATCGGCAGAAACTGGGTTCACAGATTCGAAAAATACCGAGCATATATCTACTCTATTGGTAATACCAGCAAGTTGATTGAAATGTATTATTATTACTTTCATCCTGTTCACTGGAGCCCCAAAGGTCGGACCAAGATAAGTTCCTTGAATCAGCTTGGTGCAGTCGTTCAAGAGTTTGAATTTATACTGAAACCCAAATAATCGTTGAAATTCTTCACTTAGCTTCGAGAATAGCAATTTCACGAACCTCGGAATTCGAGAACACGAGAAATCTCTCAACGTCGAATTTTGGGTACCAAGCCATACAGCGAGGAACGGCTGAACGCTCGATACGAATTATCTTCAATATCCTCAAGCCTGGCTCTGGGTATGGCCCGCTGACGATGAGATTTTAATATGAGTATAGTCGATGGTCGCAGCTCACACGACGAACAGCCGTATAATAAACCAAGTACCTATTTGCCAAATCATATTCGATGAATTTACAGTCCTCAGAGAGACTGAAGAGACGAGGTGCAGACCCGCTGCTCGATGACGAACCAAAGAGAATCTCACGGATCGGCAACGAATGCGAATGATATTTTCCTAGGAAATTCCAGGCCCCGGATATACTGGATCGGTTGTTTTCGACCGCGTAACGATATGCACCAACGGCCATATCATCATCCTGGGATAGAAAGCATTGCATTGACATAATATCCATTTATGGAATTATGACCAGCGTCGCCAGCCCTGCACGGAGAAAAAGGTTGAATAACATTCAGTTGGCCGAAATTTGTTTCAATCAAGTATACCTCATTACAACTGACTATCACTGCAGACTTAATTCAACAATTTCAATATGGTGGAATTGATCAAATAATAAGACAGGAGAACCGGTTGATTCAACGATTTTTTTCTGCAAAGTAGTTGGTTAATTTTTATAGTCGAGTCCCGCACTGCCCATGTCTTTGCGCAAAGGGCAATGCGTGTATAAATATAGTTTCTCTCCGTGTACTTACTCTATACGCCATGTAATCTGATTTCTCTGAGAAGACGATACCTAAAATCGACTTGACGGAATGTTTGAACGGAATTTCATCCTGTGAATCCAGGGTATCAGGATGCAGGATCCACAGAGCTCCACTTTGCATACCACAAGCCAGCTCTCGCCCTAACAACGGTCGAACAATTCAACTATAGAGGAGATCTTTTCAGCGGTTTACACCCCACATTGTCGGTAAAATGTATGAATATGATTTTTGAACCGTTCGGTGAGAACTTCAAACTCGTAACTCCTGTCAGGCATTCGTGGCTTTCTAGACATGTGACATAGTTCGACATGATACCAGGGATGCCACTAGTGATAAGATCTTCGAACAACGGTAACGCCGGAGCTTGCTTCGATATCAGGAGATGATGATTGTTGTATTCGTGAAGACAAATGCATCCTGACGTATTGCCGGTGACCAAAATCTCCCTGGGAACGGTGTGACAGACGAAGTGATTTATATATCATACATAACAGAGGAACTGATACTCGAATTATTCGAATGATGGCACGGTAAACCTGTCAGGATGTGTATCTACAGCCGTAACCGCTGCCTTGGACCGTGAATGCAGGATATAATGGCACTTGAGGCGAGAAATTTCGATTATAGCCACTCTAGACGTGCCCGTAACTGGAGAAAGAATTCGTAAAAATTAACGTCCGTTATTGCGTGTCTTTCGAAAGCCACACACAATAAGGATCGGAGGATTTCCTCGTACAAACAATGAAATCATCGACAACGAACGGAGCCCGCTGTAGGGTGAAGTCTGAGGGTATTTCTCCCAGACATTTGCTTGTCTTGCGATCATCGATGGTCGTTTGATTCTCATCTAATTCAACTCGGGGTGCCAGTTCCAAAGATATTGTGACGTTTGAAGTAAGATCCAGAAACTTTTCGCGTTTTTCTGCCACACAGTTAGACTTTCTCGGGACTTCCGGTCCCGCAGGCGATTTACAATGGTTCTCCGTACCATTGCCAAGTACAAGTGTTTCTCCCTCCTCACTGTCATCTATTGAGTCATCCGTATTCTCCAGGGTGCTGGATGAGGAACCCACTGGTGAGAAATAACTTCGTATTTGTCTCGTATACCCAGTTGTTAGTTACTAGGTATCGTGATGCAAGTTCAGTACCAAGAGATTCACTTCCTGCTGAAGTTGGCGCTCTCCGGTCGGACTGGAGATGGAAAGAGATTGCGGTAATTTTGTCCAACCCGAAATCCTGACACCAGAACATCAACTTGAGTTGATTGTCGTAGAACTTGATCTGTCCTAGGGCATTGCCGATGACTATGATACTGAAACAATTATTCATTCAATTCAATTTCTATGAAGGACTCGTTCGGACATTTGTTGTATGTTCTTCACTCGAATAGTAGGTAGGTATAACTCTACTTTTCCCGGTTACTAGCGATAGCTGTAATTCCACTCGACTGAAGGTGTAAGGATTTTACATGTTTCTTCGTGTTACTGATCCTCTGTTCAATACCGGAGCATTCTCCGTGCAGAATATCGCTCCAGATCAGCAGATACCCTGTAGGAAATCCACAACGTTAAGTGCGGGAAATTGAAGGTGGAATAATCATACGACGATTGTTTTCCGGTGGGAAAGGTTTTTCTCGGGTTTTAGTCCAGATCCAGACCTTTGCTAGTTCCTGTCAAAGCTCGATGGGTCTTGGTAACGTAGGAGGAGACATTCAAGACCCCGAATTCCTCGGGGTTACCTCTAATCGTCGCACGATTCCAGTTCAAGGTTTCATTTTCCTGCGAATAACAATCGCAATATAGAAAACGTAATTGGTTTATAAATAAATATCTCGGAAAACTGACCCATGTAACAAAAACGACGTTGTTCTCCAAGCCTAGCAGAAACTGATTGGAGAAATCGTGGCTGAAAATGATTTCCTTCACTCTGTCGTTTCCCAGACCAGTCAAAACGATAGTCGCTGTAACAAAATGGTCTTCGTTACCGTCGCTTCTCACAGCCTGATATTATTGTAGAGAATGCGCAATGTTTTCAATATCTTGTGACAACCGTCGGGTTCGTTACGTCCGTACGTCCACAGCCAGAAGTTCAGTTTCATCTCCGCCTCGTTGCCGACAGTCACAACATATTTGGCATTTGGACTGAGTTTGGCTGTCAGCAGTTGGTCCGCGCCATGAGGATTGAACAGCGTACATATTGGCGTTCTGGATAGTACGAAGATGATGATTGAAAAATGTTTAAATTGGTTGTAGTAATCCGATTCCGACATTTGTCCGTAACAAAGAACCAACCTTGTCTTAGTGTCCCAGACAATGACGACGCTATCCTTACCAGCGTCAGCGGTGAGTAACCATTTCCCTTCGGTATCCGTGGAAATTGTCGACACGTAATTTTGCTGAAATAATCCAAGTCATTCTGTGTAATTGAGAATTCTCCGATGTGTTTGGAAATTTAACCAACGTGTCCCTGGAGGAGGTGCATATCCCTGGATGTGTAATCATACAGAGCGGTGGCATGGGAACAGGCATAAGCGATCAGAGTTCGATCATGGGATGTTAAATTGACAAGAGGAACCAGTGGACTGATGCCGTAGGACCATTTCAGCTGCTATAAATGTAGGTAGAAATAGGAGGAATAAGCGATCCGACAATCACGAATCACATTAACGAAAATTCAATTTAGCGATGTTCCAAGTATTCTTTGACTAACGAATGGCGTGAGTTTTGGATCTTCGAAACCAGAGCTGCGCTTTGGCAAGCGAGAAGGTTCGAGGCCTTCTTTGTCCCCTGTCGAAGTCCAGGATGAGTTCCAAGACTTGTCGGAGAAAGTCGAGAACGAATCCTCGGGTTCGTCCATTATTCGCCTAGACTATTTGTGCGTGTACAATCTTATTGCGAGCGAAATGAACAATATAAGTAGATAAACGTACGGTGGACTAATAAGTCTTACAGACGCGATGACGAGAAAACAAACCGTAATTTCGTGGCGAGAATAATTCAACCCACTATTTCGGAATCCATTATTCATTGATCCGAAGTTGGACACGGTTCCGATCTTTCATGATCACTTGTTTATTAGCAAGCCGACTGAGATTTGAGAGGGGGTAGGGGTGAGCTCCAATCGAATTGAAATAGAATACTTCTGTTCTGCGATGGAGAATCTTGTGAATGTAGTTGTACAATAAATCACGTATCTGTACGCTCCGTAGTGTGAAAGATAGTTTATCAATGACAGGTCAGAGACCTTCAAGCCGGGAGCACGGCCATGAGAAAATACGAAGACATCGTACTCATACGGTGATCTTAGTTCAGTACACAGAATATCTGAACATTTGCGGTCTCGCTATCCGTACGGATTCTCAGAAATGTTTTATAGTCAGTTCGTTTCGTAGTTAGTCATTTGCAGGATGTTCCCTATCGTCCGGAATGATTAATGATTGCAACACGGTTGTAGCACAATTACAAGACGTTGTATTTGTGAAGAAATATAGTCCAATAATATGAACGTATGAAGTAGGGAGGAAAAACACTTACTCTGCTGCTCGTTTTGTAAAGTTGTTCAATGAATCTTGATTCTTCAGTCATCTTTATCAACCCGGGGAGAGCTGTTCGCTTATAAACAATCCGGTCACCAGTGCTTGGATATAATTATAAAGGCAAGGAGCATTAGTCTTGCGGGTTTCGCGTTTCTGGATCATCACAATATAGTACTTTTCTTACTGTGAGGTGACTCCGAACTGACGCCAGAATTTATCGTGTTTCATAAGAGATAATAAAGTAATCTTCGGTACCTACTATAGCGGCGCGGGTGTATGTAAACTGTAACGTCAAACTTTGATTTGTTCTCCATGAAATTCAGTCCGAGACACCCGTCTTTCCTATGTGTAAAAGCGTTCATCATACTCGTTTCGATCCTCCCAGTTTATGCAGCACCAATCTCGATTGGCGTACCGCCGGCATATGCGGTAAGATCATTTTGCTGAATAAGCGAATATGTTGGCATTATTTTGAACTGAAACCCGATAACGAACGCAATATATTGCTACTTTGTACCGTTACCTTTCGACTTGACGTTTTCAACAATAGACTTGAAACTATTAAATTATTCCAAGTTATCTAGATATAAATTAATACCCGTCGATCACGTCAAACAGCTGTCGTTTATGAAGAAATTTGGATACCTGGATCGAGGATCGTCCGGTGTCGAAGCTCAATACAGTCAAGAATCCATGTCCGAGGCCATAAGGAATGTTCAAATGTTTGGTAACATAGCTCAGACGGGAGTTTTTGACGATGCTACGTTGCAGGTAATTTGAAAGGAAATAGAGGTAATTTTTCCCTGTCTCTTTTTCTTACATCTACAAGCCAATAATCGAATAATTTATGATAAAGTTGATGCAATCGGCGCGCTGCGGTATTCCCGACGTCGAAAGACATTCCGATACCCGGAGGAAACGTTATGTGATCGGTTCCAGAGGATGGAACAAACGGGCCATCACTTATTAGTAAGATACCGATTATTAAATTTTGCCGACAAAAAATTAGGTTGGACGTCAAAGAAGATATAACAACTCAATTGGAATAGTCTCAATCTTGGACTTTATCGAAAAAAAATCTCATATACCTAGTTTTCTGTTCGCAGTATAGCAAATTGGAGCCCCAAGTTAGGGGAGGAGGCCGTAGCCGACGAAATAGAGCGAAGCTTTGGTTCCTGGAGTGGATACTCGCGCTTGAATTTCAAGCGAGTTAACGATTCACAGGCGGATATAATTGTGGGTTTTGGAAGTGGCGAACACGGAGATGGGTAAGGTGCTGTAGTGCGAAATTGACTAGAACAATTTCCGCAGAGATAGAAAATGTTGGAATCGCGCAGAACTCTGATTGGTTTTCTTCTTTCCTGCATGACCCTCAAGATTTCTGCATCTGCATTTTTGAACTTTGGCTAGCTGCAGCTCCTAACTAGTTGATCCTAGAGAAAACTTCGAATGGAGTTTTTTGTTGCCCTTTCAATTATCTAGATACGCATTTTTTTAGTTTTTTTTTATCGAATCATTTGAAGCCTATTTCAGATGAATTCAGGCTTTGGCGACTCGTAGCTCCGAGACGGTTAATCCTAGCGGAAACTTTGTACGACGTTTTTTGTTGCCTTTTCGATCATCTAGATACGCATTTTTTTAGTTTTTTTTTATCAAGTCATTTGAAGCTACTTTCTGCCAGATTTATCTGATTGGTCCCGGAGTAAGCTTAAATTCTCTTTGTCTATAGCCCAATCAAGAATCTAGACACTAATGATTTTATTCCAATTTTTTAAATCTATTTTGAGCCACTTTTCGCTGAATTCGGGCTTTGGAGACCCGTATCTACACGACAGTCTATCCTAGAGAAAAATGTGTACGAAGTTTTTTGTTGCCCTTTCGATTATCTAGATACCCATTTTTTTTTTTTTTTTT
>JAFFZH010012077.1:6218-19697 GCA_018420115.1 Euura saliciscinereae
CATAACATCTATCTATAGTGTGCGGTAGCCAAGATTCTCTAATATAGAGCAATTAACGTGAAAAAAAAAATTATATGACTTCATGCCATTATGAACAGCAAAAATACGAATAAGCACATGCTCGAACGTTCTATTTTCCAATACAATAAAACCTTACTTATGCTTATTTAAATCGGGTACGCTAGAAAATACATACATACAAGTGAGAATAACGTAAAAAAAAAACTAATTGAGAGTCAAGTGGTTCGATAGCTTCCACGTCAGCATTGCAATTATTCACAGACATAATCAACATGTGTCTCGAAATATTTAACAGCACACTTAATATTTTGTAGCACGTATGTTCTGCAGGTCCCGGAAAAAAAACTGTTAGATCTATGTAGATCTAAATTTTGGAATAGATCTAATGAGATCCGCGTAGATCTAATTTTTATGTCAATGTCCATTCCGGAAATGAATTAAAAAAACATTGATTAATTGCATAACTATAATGAAAAATAATACTCACTATCGTCATAGAATGAGAAATCGAGAATACGAGTGAGGAAAAAAAATTATAAAAAGAGAAAAAAATTATGTAAATCGAACACATCGGAATTGATCCCTCGAACTTCGGATTACCAAACCTGTACCATACTAGATGAGCTAAGGCGCTTTCTGAAAATACGTGCGTTTCTGGCATACTTATGGTCCAATCAGTCCAGAGAGACTTGAAATATTTCCAAATACGGTACCAGAACTACTCAGATCCGAGTAGATCTACTTGGCTTCAATGAGCAACAACGTTTTGCTGTGATTGTTCCATCTACTCATCGCAGATCTAACTAGATCTGAAGTAGGTCTAACGATATCTGGGTGGATATACAGAGATCTAACAAGCATGAGCAATCGAACAAGACATAAGATCAATTCGAAGCTACGTAGATGAAGGGTGGCACGGTAAAACGGTGTAAGTGCCATCATAATGATTTTTCAGGAGAGCAAAAAAAGTGTCTCAAAATTCTACGAACTGTTTTTTTTTTATCTGAGAAAGAACTTTGTAGAGTTTTTCGAGCTCTTTCAAATGGCGCAAGCACCATCTGTCTTCGAGAAAATGGTTCGCGAAAGTCGATTTTTTTCGTGCCAGTGTAAGTGCCACGTTTCGTGCCAACTTTTTTTTTTACTTTGGATACTGATTAAGAACGCAATTACGATGCTAAAATTATGCAAAAAAATATGAATCGAAAGCCTGAACCTTAATGATAACAAGATTCGGTTATAGATTTTCAAATTCGTATGAATTTTCAAATATTACGGGGCAAAATGGTGGACGAGGGAGGGATCGGAAACGATGTAAGTGCCAAAATGAACATAATTTCCATACAAAATCGTAAAATTTCGATGGAAAAGATGGTAGAACAGTACGAGCACCAGTCCGATTCATCGATATTAGATGTTTTTCATCAAACATCTCCAAAAAAACGTCAGCTCAGGGAAATAAACAACGAACACCGCGAAAAAAAAAACTTCCCTTCTGAACCAATATCATACTCATTCAACAAAATAAACACAGAATTCAAAAATCCGATACCACTATTTGAATTCCAATTGTTTTAATTCGTAAGTGAATATTATCATATTTGAATTTCAATGTGGGCTTTATCTTTTTCATTTGAAGATCATCAACTGTAATTCACTCGGTAATTCATATTTTTCAGTTTGTTAATTCTCACGATTATAGATTCTGAAATACTTTCGGTAAATCTGATTCTGATAATAACTAAGATTAAATAAAATAATATTACGCGTTCAGAATATTGATTTTGAAAACAAAAAATTCGTTAGATACACTGTGAGATGGTGCAGATGGCACTTATTATAGTGTGATACGGAGTGTTGGCACTTACACCGTTTTGCCGTGCCACCCTTCAGATGTATGAAAATCCTCGGAGATTTAGGTAAATCTAGGTAGATCTACGATTTTCCAAAATGTAGATCTACGTAGATCTAAATTAGATCTCCGGAGATGCGAATTAGATCTAAACCATTTTTTCCGGTGGTGGTAAGCTTCATTGAATCGTTAAAAATAAAAACTATGCGTACGTCATCACGATATAGATAAAATGTGTTTTTTGAACGTTATGCTCTTTGTTCGGAACAATTTTATTCTCTACATTTTACGCTACACGGAATGTTCAAACCATTTTCAACATGTCAGGTTCCACTCGATTCGTCGAGTATTGTCATGATATCCTGATTTTTGTTTCAGGCGACGACCTGCCCTGGGGTACCAGAATCGACAGTAAGTTAAAGATACAGAGATTCCCGGTAATGACAGATATTCACTTGTTGTTCGAATTTAGCTCAAGCGAGTCGAGCACCGCGGAATGACGACTTAATCACAGTCCTCTTTTTACTTAAATTTCAGATGGCGTGGAAAATGTCAAAACCCGACTATTAGTACTTGCGTGTGACGCTAGACAGATGTCCGGCAGTAAGTTCAAAACAATGTCACCCAATGAAGATATTCAAGTCATAACTACTAAGTCATGCATCAAATATTGACAAAGTACAATGGTGTCATGATGTACCTATTTTATTTTGCAGATCCCAATTCCGAGGTGAACAACGTCGACGTTAGTGAGTGATGAGTGGAATTTATACGTCTATCAAAACGCTCGAATTATCTTTGTCTCCGTATTCTGGAAAATCATTCCGTTTGATATTTAGAAACTCTGTATTTCTATTTCAGATATGTTGATTAATGCCGGAACCTATCTCGAAAGGGCTGTAGCTTTAATCCGCGGGGGTGCCGGGCGTGAGTTGAAAACAAATTCTACCCTTTAAAAATGTTTTTCTGATCTACTGTTTGCTTCACATATCAGGGTGAAGTCAAGAAATTGTTTTATTTGACCAAGATTTTCTATTTTGATTCTTCATATTTCATTATTTTCTTCACTTATTGCCATTATATTATGCGTCAATTGTTAAATTTCCACTTTGTCATGATACGCCTATTTTATTTTCAGTAACCGATTTAACAAGTCCTGTCGGATTCTTTAGTAAGTGACACTCATTCGAAAAATAGATCAACCCTACCTTGGTTTCCATGCAGCTGTTGTTAGAACTGAGTGAGAGTCGAAGACGACTTGATCATAACCTCTGTATTCCAATTTCAGATCCTGTCAACCTAGTAAGAAGAAAAATGACACATGATTCGGAAACAAGAGCACAGAGAGCCAGACGTGAGTTGAACACGATTGTCCCCATCTAGAATATCGCCCCTCAATTAACACTTGAAAATTGTCTAAATTATTGAGGTATCTTTCAATTTCCAGATACCCGCGATCAGATCCGACGTACTCTGTTGAGATTCACTCGAGTATTCGACTCAATCAACCCCCGAGTCAATGCGATTTTCGAAGCTGCTTTCAGCCTTGCCCCTGGTAAGTTGGAAACAATCATACCATTAGAAATATAATCGTCATACTGAGATCTATCGTTTGCTACAAACCAAATTCCAATGAGGCTTTCATAAATTGATCTATTTCCTCAGCCTCCAGTTAGGCAAAGGTATTTGATACTCAACATTCGATCCCTGATTTCAATTGTACCACCAGTTCAGTACTGCTAAACTACGATCCTAGTTTAGTTGCATGTACCTACTTATCAATATCTACCTGCAATTCAATCTCGTCCTACTTTATTTTTACTTATTTATTATTTTTAGGATAGCTCGATTCATATAATGTTGCCTTCATAATTCATAATCATTGCTTGCCTTAGGCATTTACTACTGTCTCCTAATTTACATTATACTGTTCTGTTACACCACACTACTACTATTTCCTTACTTCGCACTGTATTATTCTGTCACACCATATTTTTTACTGCTTTATTCTGCAATGTATCATTCTATGTATTATGTATCTATTTATTGCTACTGTATTATTTCATTTGCCCCTTGGCCTCTTGGGCTACGGCATAATAAATCCAATCTAAATCTGAATCTAAATCCTAAATATTTTGACATTTTATATTATTTCCAACGTCAACTAAAATATAATGATTTCTTAAATTATACCTTCAATGTGTTTTGGTAATTATCATTGAATCGTAATTTCACTTTCTCAGGTGGATCTGGATAATCATAAATCCCATGCCAGTCCAGCTGAACCGAAGCAGCGGAAGAGATTATTGGTGAGTGTCATCGACAGTATCACCTGACACGAAGATGCTGAATATATTTATTCACTAATTTTGGTGAATCTATTCGCAGCCCACTTCTTATAGCAGCTATCGCGGAGCGGAATATTCGGAACCGCTTGTGCTAATCTGAAGAACTTTTTGTGGAAGAACGTAAATCATCTGCTGGACGAGAGACTACCACTTTCTTCCAGCACGTCTTCCAATTGATTACTGAATATGTATATATCAGTGAGAATAATGTAAAGCTGCATAAGATTGTGAGCAATAAAAATCAATTTCGAAATTATTCATTCGCTGTATCGTATAATATTCCATTTTCCAACACAGATTCCGAATACAAAACAATCCTTATAAAAACGATTACTTTTTCCTTCCGAGTCACGTGACATGTGGAAAGGTTTTTTTATTTGCAACACCTCCATGAAAAGTTTGATTCAGTTCGGACCGCTAAGCCGATTTGGATGAAATTTGCAGGGCATTCTCTTCTTATTCCGAGGTTGTGACAACAGTTCCCAAACGTCGCTCGCTAACCATGTTTAAATACAAAATACCGTGAGGAATATTACGATACTGATAATTAGTCACTGATTATCCGAAAATAGTGATTCAAATACCGAAAGACGTTCATCATGATATCCTAATGAGAAGAGTCGGTGCCTACCCCGTGCACCCCTTCCATGGTTAAAGACATGACATGATTTTTCCGCTCAAAATTAGGTCACCTTATGGCATCAACGGGCCTTCGATAATCTTCAGTCATTTCGTATCTAGATAAGGTATAGAGGACATTTCAATGACGGGATTCGTTTACCCCGATTGTCGAGTCTGATTCCTATTCTATTGACGCAAGTACTTGAATCGTTAATTCGTCATCACTTCTGAATATTCAATAAAGTTTTATCATCGCCTGTACCTTATTGATACTACTTTTTTTCCCTTGCATTCCCTCAAACTCCGAAGAGATATTTCAAGAATTCAGAAAATCAACCGAATGACGCACATTATCTTGAAAATCGGAAAAACTCATTTTCTTAAAAATGAAACTTCTTTTTCCAATAAATATTTCACACAATATGTGGGATGATATGACTCGTGGGTTCTGTAAGTTTCATTGTTGCTGAATCATCGCTTCATACTGAGCAAATATATTTTTTTCCATGCATGAACGGAAAGGCCGATATTGCTACCTGTTTTCGGGGAGCAAACAGCGGTTTCACCGACCGGAAAGTCTTCTCTCCAGGTAAGTCTTTCTTCCCTGAAACTCTTTCCTCCCTGCTTTTAGTTCCCGTACCGGCCGCGCTGCACTTCAGCCACATAACCTCAAATGATCACCGTTTTGCCCACAAAATCGAGCTTTCCATTCATGGTGGAAAAAAATACAGTGTGCACCGCGGTCGCAGGACTTTTCCCTCCCTCGGTGTAGTTTGCTACCCTCGTGTTCGGCTCGCGACTCGTGCAGCCCGGGAGCGAAAATGTCCTCTGCTCCCTTGGTGCACAATATACTATTACAAGTGACTGTATGGAATCCGTCGATTTCTGTATTGGTTTCAACATTTTTGGCACTTCCGAGCATCTTTTGAAGAGACCGTTCGGTTCAGAAGAATATCGGTTCGATTTGCTCTATCCTCAAATTTCCCACTTTTGGTCATTTCCTAGTTTCTAAGTTAGTCTGATCCCTTCTGACGTCACGATCACTTTGCAATAGATTTTACAATTTCGTATAATACATTTCGATTAAATTTATAGGTATCATGGGGCTCCATGGCTCCCGCCTGATATCCTCACAGAACTTCGTCAATGAAACGAAAGCTCCGTAGCAAATATGGTCGAAAACTTACTTCACTTTTCCTATCCACGTCTCAACGTTTTCCAAGTCGATTAAATAATCCTTATCAACCGTTAATTCGAATGACGTGATGTGTGAATTAATCCTAACATCATCTGAGCGAATATTACCATAATCTCGTGTGCTGAAAGATATTTAGGAAGACTTGTGCAAACTTTGTTACATCGCGTTTCTAATGGCATATGGTAGTCGTAAGCGCCAAAAACGCGATTTTGGTGGCAAAAGGTTGTATAATTTCTTTTTTCACGCCATTCGCTCTGGAAATGGGCAAAACGTATAGATCAATTGAAATTACGAGATCGAAAAATGTAAGTGCAAAACGTCGTAAGCGCCATTTTTTTTCATGATTTTTAATTATTTTTCCAAATAGGTTTAAAAACTCGTAAACCGCAAAGATAAATTGAAAGAACGACCATTTAAAAAAATTCGAAGAAAAATATTCCTAGTAAAAGCAGAAGGTCGTATCCACCATTTTTTTCGTCTTCAATTTTTCACGATTTTTTTTTAATAGCTGTAAAAACTCGTAAAACGCAAAGATAAATTGAAAGAACGACCATTTAAAAAAATTCGATAAAAAATATTCATAGTTAAAAGCAGAAGGTCGTGAGCGCCGTGTTGACTTTTTTATGTGCCTTGATTTCGTTTCAAATAGCTGTAAAAACTCGTGACACGCAAAGAAAAATCGAAATCGACGTCGTTTCGAAAAATTCGACGAAAGAAATCGCAGTTAAAAGCAGAAGGTCGTATCCGCCAAACTTACGACCTTTTGCACTTACATTCTTCGTTCTCGTTATTTCAATTGATACGATTCGAACGTTTGCAGAGCGATTGGCGTGAAAAAAAAATTATACGACTTTATCCCATTAAAAACAGCAAAACGTCGTATAATGGCGCTTACGTCCTTATGTCATTAGACACGCGACATACGGTACCAGTGTTGTGTTTATCGCCTACGTTAGGTTATCGACGTGGTAGGGAGTCTCCTGCTGTGTATAAATACGACGGATCGGACGAATTCTAACCAGAAACCTATTTCTAACGAAGTAAGTGGCTACCTTCAACATGAACAAGATCGTCTGTCTTCTTGTCGCCTCATTGGTGTGCGTCGGCGTTGCCAGCGGTAAGTTACAGCCCAATAGCACATGCTCGAACGTTCTATTTTCCGATGCAATTAAACCTCACTTATGCCTATTTCAATCGGGTACGCTGGAAACCACATACATATGAGTGAGAATAACGTAAAAAAAAAACTAATCGAGAGTAAAGTGGTTCGATAGCTTCCACGTCAGCATTGCAATTATTCACACACATCATCAACAGGTGAAAAAAACCTGTTCTGTAGATAAACGTAGAAATATTTTTTCATCAAGGAGTAAAACATTCTCCATACAACAAGGATACAATATTCAAACCGAGAATATTCGAATTATCAATTCTAATTCCTACAGCCAAACTGGAGCTCATGGACGCATATCGAAAGCAATCAATTTTTCAAGTATTGTGTCTTGAAATATTTAACAGCATACTTATTTTGTTATGCCTTCATTTTCGTATCACAGAAAGTAAAATTCAAAACCGTAAAATGGTACCGACGTGGAAAATCGACCATTCATCGAACTCATGTATATCAAGAGCAATCAGGTTTTGAAGTGTTGTGTCACGAAATATCGCGCATCTAATGACATAAGGACGTAAGCGCCATTATACGACGTTTTGCTGTTTATAATGGCATAGAGTCGTATAATTTTTTTTTACGCCAATCGCTCTGAAAACGTTCGAAGCGTATAGATCAATAGAAATTACGAGTTCGAAAAATGTAAGTGCAAAAGGTCCTAAGTTGGGCGGATACGACCTTCTGCTTGCAACTACCGATATTTTGTCATCGAATTTTTTGAAATGGTCGTTCTTTCAATTTATCTTTGCGTTTTACGAGTTTTTACAGCTATTAAAAAAAAAATCGTGAGAAATAAAAAAATCCAACTGGCGCTTACGACCTTCTGCTTTTAACTACCAATATTTTTTATCGTATTTTTTCAAATCGTCGTGTTTTCAATTTATCTTGGCGTTCCACGAGTTTTCACAACCGTTTGGAAAAATCATTAAAATCATTAAAAAAATGGCGCTGACGACGTTTTGCCTTTACGTTGTTTTTTATTTTTCCTTAAAAATTGCAATGAAAGAACGACGTATCCGCCCAACTTATGACCTTTTGCACTTACATTTTTCGATCTCGTAATTTCAATTGATCTATACGTTTTCAGAGCAAATGGCGTGAAAAAAAATTATACGACCTTTTTTTACCAAAATCGCGTTTTTGGATCTTAAGACCTTATGCCATTAGACACGCGATATTTAACAGCACACTTAAAATTTTGTAGCACGTATGAGTCATTCCACGTCAAACCGGACAGGTTTTTGACCTCGATGTTTCCGATTCAGGTCTCGATTTTTCTACAGATTTTTTGGATCAAATAAATGAATCAAACGATTTTTATTTCATTTCTATCGCCCCTAGTTTAGAAGTTACACGGGGTTGAAATTTCGGAAAAACGGCAAAAAATCGAAAACACGCCCTCCTTCAAGTGCCTATATCTTCGGTTCTATTCATCCTACAGACTTTTGTAAAACGCATTTTGAAGCTCTTGAATGAGGCTTTCGTTTCATATTTATCTCATTCCGGCATAATCGATGATTTCATTTTTTATGAACAATTATATTATTTAAACGTGTTTTTCGAGGTTAAGGCCCCCACCTAAAATTCTAAAAAAAATATGAGCGTATTCCTTGATCAATTCTCTACAAAATTGCGAAATAAAATTCATGGAGACTCATTGGACTATATTTGAAGACGATTTATTTACAAGCGGCGGCACGCGTCGCCGCTCCGAGGCCTGGCTCGGGTGAGCGTAACCAGCGTAAGGGAGAAACGGTGGGCACGGAGATCTATGTTAAAGAAATTTACCACATGAGAAAACAATTTATTTCATATCAGTTTATTAATCATCCAACTAACAATAAGTGAATCGTAATTCTAAATCTTACATGAAGATCCCCCAGCGTATCTATATTATATAAAAGAACAATTAGATTATATTATACCTGGATGTCGTTATGTTGACCTGTGACCTGTGACCTAACACCTGTGAATACCAGAGATGAGGTAGGATTGACCTCGCAGAATCAATCAGCACACTTTTGATATCGCAAACAATATTATCATTTGACAGTAAATATACATTACACGAGGCTTTGTTTAAAACCGAATAACAAACTGTTCAATTGAATCATGAATTTAGTACTGGTAAGCGAATGTCGGATGGATTGTGAGTATGAAAATGAAAGACACGTGTTGGGTGCGCAATATAAGAACAAAAAGAATTTTTTGAACGTGTGTCGTCATCTAGAGAACTTTGGAGTTGGTGCCGAGTTGCACTTTTTCGCTACCTCGCATGGAAAGGGGCCTTGTGATGGCTTGGGAGGTGCCCTGAAAAGATTAGCAGCCAAAGCAAGTCTAGAACCCTTGCAGGATCCAATCAATACACCACCAAAATTTTTTTCATGGGCGCAGAATAACCAAAATATGAAAAATATCAATTTAGAATTTTTCACTGAAGATGATTATCAAAAAGAAGCAGCTGCATTGCAAGCTCGTTTCGAAAAAGCTAAATTACTTCCGGGTACACTAAAATTTCACTGTATTTTGCCACTAATAAGGAATAAAGTAATAGCTGAGAGATACTCAGATGCCCCCGAATCAGTACAGGCCGTTGTTTCTAAATAAACTACGAATTGTAAGCTAATATAACGACATCCAGGTATAATATAATCTAATTGTTCCTTCATATAATATAGATACGCTAGGGGATCCTCATGTAAGATTTAGAATTACGATTCACTTATTGTTAGTTGAATCATTAATAAACTGATATGAAATAAATTGTTTTCTCATGTGGTAAATTTTTTTAACATAGACCTCCGTGCCCACCGTTTCTCCCTTACGCTGGTTACGCTCACCCGAGCCAGGCCTCCGAGCGGCGACGCGTGCCGCCGCTTGTAAATAAATCGTTTTCAAATATAGTCCAATGAGTCTCCATGAATTTTATTTCGCAATTTTGTAGAGAATTGATCAAGGAATACGCTCATATTTTTTTTAGAATTTTAGGTGGGGGCCTTAACCTCGAAAAACACGTTTGAATAATATAATTGTATATAACAAAAGAAATCATCGATTATGCCGGAATGAGATAAATATGTAACGAAAGCGTCATTCAAGAGCTTCAAAATGCGTTTTTACAAAAGTCTGTAGGATAAATAGAACCGAAGATATAGGCACTTAAAGGAGGGCGTGTTTTCGATTTTTTGCCGTTTTTCCGAAATTTCAACCCCGTGTAACTTCTAAACTAGGGGCGATAGAAATAAAATGAAAACCGTTTGATTCATTTATTTGATCCAAAGAATCTGTCAAAAAATCGAAATCTGAATCGGAAACATCGAGGTAAAAAATCACCCGTTTTTGTCCGGTTTGACGTGGAATGACTCGTATGTTCTGCAGGTGGTAAGATTCATTGAATCGTTGAAAATAAAAACTATGCGTACGTCATCACGATATAGATAAAATGTGTTTTTTGATCGTCATGCTCTTTGCAGTATGCTTGTATATGTCGAGAAGAATTGACGTGATCTGTGGGCGAAGACAGTGGTCTAGTGGAGTAAGTCTCCGGCTAAGCATCCGTGGATCCTGGGTTCGATTCCCGGATCGTCCGTTGATTTTTCTCATCAGTTTTTTCAATAATTGGTATACACTTTCAATTGATTTACATTAATAATTTTCCATCTTGGGCGACACACCCGTCGTTATTATTATCATAAATGCAACTAAAAGGCCGCGGTGTACAGGTGAATGAACCAGTCCTTCAGATGACACCCCAGTCACATAGGCAAAACATGATGTACACGACTTTGCCTTGTGTTTATAAACAGTGCTACGCGCAAGAAATACACATTCGTTATGCTCTTTGTTTGGAACCATTTTATTCTCTACATTTTATGCTACACGGAATGTTCAAACCATTTTCAACATGTCAGGTTCCACTCGAATCGTCAAATGTTGTCATGATATCCTGTTTTGGTTTCAGGAGTCGACGAGGCCGAGGCTACCAGAATCTACGGTAAGTTAAAGATACAGAGATTTTCGATAATGACAGATATCCACTTGTTGTTTGAATTTAGCTCGAGCGAGTCGAGCACCGCTGAATGACGACTTAATCACAGTCCCCTTTACGTAAATTTCAGCTGACGCGACCAATGTACAAAGCCGACTGTTAGCTCTTGGGGATGGTATTAGATTGATGATGAGGACCTGTAAGTTCAAAGCAATGTCACCCAATGAAGATATTCAAGTCATAGCTACTAAGACATGCGTCAAATATTGACAAAGTACAATAGTGTCATGATGTACCTATTTTATTTTGCAGATAGCGATTCCCAGATGAACAACGACGACATTAGTAAGTGATAAGTGAATATACTTACTTGACCAATTTATACGTCTACCAAAACGTTCGAATTATCTTTGTCTCCGTATTCTGGAAAATCATTCCGTTTGATATTCAGGACCTCTGTATTTCTATTTCAGCTGCTTTGAGGAGTGCCGGAAACTATCTCGAACAAGCTGTAAATTCTATCCTAGGGGGTAACGAGGGTGAGTTGAAGACGACTTTTGCCTTTAAAAATGTTTTTGTGATCTACTGTTCGCTTCTCATATCAGGGTGAAGTCGAGAAATTGTTTTAATTGACCGAAATTTTCTATTTCAATTCTTCATATTTCACTATTTTTCACTCATTGCCGTTATATCATGCGTCAATTGGTGAATTTCTACTTTGTCATGATACACATATTTTATTTTTAGGAAACAAAACAAAAATTGCTGCCCCATTCGCGCGTAAGTGACATTCATTCGAAAAATACATCAAGCCTAGCTTGATTTTCATCCAGCTGTTGTTAGACCTGAGTGAGAGTGGAAGACGACTTGATCAAAACCTCTGTATTCCAATTTCAGGTTCCGTCACCGCAGTAAGAACCAAAATTGTGGCCGAGTGGAGTAGAATTGCAGCGACAGCCCGACGTGAGTTGAAGACGATTGTGCCCATCTAGAATATCGCGCCTCAATTAGCACTTGAAAATTGTCGAAATTATTGAGGTATCTTTCAATTTCCAGATACCCGCGATGAGATCCGAAGTACTGTGTTCAGATTTAATCAAGGATTCGACGCAATCAACCTCCTAGTCGATGCGATGTTGGATGCTGCTTTCCTTGCCGCTAGTAAGTTGGAAAGAAACGTACCATTGGTAATATAATTTTCATACTGAGATCTATCGTTTGCTACGAACCAAATTCCAATGAGGCTTTCATAAATCGATCTATTTCCTTAGCCTCCAGTTAGCCGAACGTATTTGATACTCAACATTCGATCCCTCCCTGATTTCAATTGTACCACCTGCACCAGTTTAGTACTGCTACACTACGATCCTGAATATTGTCACCTTTTATATTATTTCCAACATCTACTAAAATATGATGATTTCTTAAATTATACTTTGAATGTGTTCTGGTAATTACGAGATCGAAAAATGTAAGTGCAAAAGGTTATAAGTTTGGCGGACACGTCGTTCTTTCATTACAATTTTTTAGGAAAAATAAAAAACAACGTAAAGGCAAAACGTCGTAAGCGCAATTTTTTTAATGATTTTTAATGATTTTTCCCAATAGTTGTAAAAACTCGTAAAACGCAAAGATAAATTGAAAGAACGACCATTTAAATAAATTCGATGAAAAATATTGGTAGTTAAAAGCAGAAGGTCGTATCCGCCCAACTTACGACTTTTTGCACTTACATTTTTCGATCTCGTAATTTCAATTGATACGTTTCGAACGTTTTCAGAGCGATTGACGTAAAAAAAAATTATAAGACTTTATGCCACTATAAACAGCAACAAGACCAATGTCAATGTCATGCTCGAACGTTCTATTTTCCAATACAATGAAACCTCACTTATGCTTATTTCAATCGGGAACGCTGGAAAATACGTACATATGAGTGAGAATAACGTAAAAAAAAAAACTAATTGAGAGTCAAGTGGTTCGATAGCTTCCACGTCAGCATTGCAATTATTCATACACATCATCAACAGGTGAAAAAAACCTGTTCTGTAGATAAACGTAGAAATATTTTTTCATTACGGAGTAAAATAATCTCGATACAACAAGGGTACAATATTCAAACTGAGAATATTTGAATTATTGATTTCGATTCCAACAGCCAAACTGGAACTCATGG
This sequence comes from Euura saliciscinereae, assembly GCA_018420115.1. NCBI lineage: Eukaryota > Metazoa > Arthropoda > Insecta > Hymenoptera > Tenthredinidae > Euura > Euura saliciscinereae. Next base: position 19,591 of record JAFFZH010012077.1, read on the forward strand.
ACGTATATCGAACGCAATCAATTTTTCAAGTATTGTGTCTCGAAATATTTAACAGCACACTTAACGGGGTGTGATAGGTGGAATGTCGGTAAAGTAGGGTGCGTTTT